>CALYDF020000214.1:0-25451 GCA_944474145.2 Dicrocoelium dendriticum
CTATTCGGGCGCTTCTTCGCTCACCCCTGGGTTACCCGTCTGACAGGCCTCGATCATCTTTCTGTTAGCCCTTGGTCACTTGTGCAATTATTCTGCGAATAACGACGTCCTTCGGAGTGGCCCATTCAACTGCTATTTCTAATGAAGATAAGCAACTGGATATCTTTTCTCCGGAAAATGGCTTGCTGGTTTGGAAACTTTAGTTAGCGTGTTTAGCCTTAGCACTTCGACGTATCTTGACCACTCCGATGAAGTCACGTCTCGCCCGAAGACTTTTCACTGCAGGTATTATGATGGTTGGCGGCATACAGTCTGTGCTATTACCGATTTCGGCTTTTATGAACACATTCAAAGTACTTCAACCACAAGGATCAAAGTTGGTTGCGGCCCATGTCGAAGTGCGGCAAGTTGAAACCTCTATTGAAAGAACTACGACCACTGCGTTCACAAACTCCAGCTTTTAAACGCCACAGGAACTACGCCTAAACCAGAAACATTCTTTCTTTCCTCCTTGGAGTTGGTCAGGCAACTCCTATGGACCATCAAACTAAGTATCCTACTGCCTCCTCTTCTAGTCCCATTGCGCCAGGTGCATGCAACATTGTTTTTTAAACGAAAAAGTCCTATGCATTTATAGGTAGGAACAACACAACTTGCTTCGCTATATCTATGATATTACCGTACAAACAATTAAAGCAAGGAAAACCACGATGGCTGTACAAAGCCTAAATTCGTCACACCCTAAGCTGAATCTCGTTCTTAACCGTGTCAACCGGCTGGAAACTATCATTAGTGGAATTTAACTTCATCTAACAAGGCAGCATGCTGCTGAAAGCAAACATCCTTTAGGTGCACGTTGTTAACTCATCATACAGGCTCAAACAGTTCCGTTGAGAGGACACTGAATAATCCTGCTTTGCTGACCCGAGCCTTTCAGCTTATGTTCGGCACTGCTGAAGGAAGCATACTACTGGCTTCTGCTTTTCATCTTGAAAATAAGTACCCTGACCCGTCTAAGGTTAGTGGACTAAAATTGGGTAGGTGCTTAAAGAAGTATAGTCGTGTAAGTTGATTTTCTCTTCGAAGCATAGGGCAATCTTACTACGTTCTAAGGGACCGCGCCCCAGATAACAGTGCTAAATGAATACATTTTTGACAGGATGGCGCACTCGTTGTTCGTACGCGGACAAAAGCCACTATATTTTGGACTTACCGGCAGTCCAGAAGTCCCTGAGAACTCATGGAGGACCGTTATTTGTCATTCTAAGTCAGTAACATTAAACGATGACTTGAGCGATACTTGCGAACCTCCACAGCCAAACTCAACGCAAGCTAAGCTTTAGGTACATGACTAAGTACATTAGCAGCACAGGTTTACACAAATTGGAGGAAAATGTTAAGTACCAAAAGTCTACTTAGGTGGAGGGAGCATCAACTGAAACTGATGGCCTGCACAGTGATATGGCTGCCTTCCGTTATCCCGGACCTGGAGGTGAGCATCGAAGGACATTATCTTGCTCGGACTGACCGTACTGACGCTAGACGTAGTAGTGGCACCGTTCTTTACCAAAAAGCCGAACGTAAGATAATATATAAGCAAATATACCTTTCATTCTCGACAACGCGTGGCCCCACTTTTACAGACACGAGCAAGGTATAATAACACAGTATGAGCAAAAATGTACAAAAATAAAACTTGCTTGCCACAACAGTAAATGTGGGTATATACGTTTGTACCTGTGCATACGTGTAGCTATGTAGCTTTTGCGTGTAAGTGTGCGGTTGTATTTGTGACGGTTAACAGTACCCGCTATCTAAACACGGCCACTTTATCTCCGTGGCTTGGACGGCATTATCTGTGGATCCACGGCGCAGTGGTGTTATTTTGTTTCGAGTCATGTTCGCCACATCACGTTGTTGCTAACTGAACATCTATGATTTTGTATAAGTAGAACGCTTGCCGGGCGAAAAGCCACCACGCCCTGGAAAACTGCCACTGAACATGTTGCTGTTAAGTGTTACACTTGAAACACCGGGCTGGCACCACGATGTGGTGGCTCGGCTTTCCATCTGTCATGGACCATGAGGAGGGTTGCAATGGACATTGGTGTCCAGTTCCCAAAGTACGCAGGTCACTCGTCCTCTGCATGGCTTACCCAAATACTATATGATCAGCTACTTGCTTGGTTAGTAGCTTAATTAAATAGTGTCGAGGCAATAACTGTTTACTTATGGACAGTTTCAAAGCCCCAACCATTGTCTGGTTTCTTGCAATTGTGTTCCGATCCGTCCTGGTGGCGAAGGTATTTTAGCACACACAGATACCTACTGGAATCCGACCGAGCTAGCCGTCGCCTATCCTTGACAGTACTTATACCGGCACTGTCCGAGGTCCGTAGCTTGCCTGTATTCCAACCGCTTGGTAACAACGATTATTTTATCGTCTCCTTTGTGTGGGCAAGGCCTCACGCTGTGGATAACAAGACAGCATATTATGTTAATTTCTTGTGCACCATTATTTAGTTTTAGACCGGCAGCCAGCGTTCTTGACGGTATCATTACTCAAAAACAGGCATTTGAGAATTCATGGGAGCAGTTGTGTTCTAAAAAGACACCAACCACGGACCGTATCGTTCTTGTTTCCAGAAAAACATTTTCCAACTTCCCCTGGAGTATCCCAGAACTGAAGCTCATTATGTCTGAACGAAAGAAGCCGTGTGATAGATTCAATGTTTACAGCCTCCCGCCGCTGGTTCGGAGCACAAAGCAATTGAGGATTGTGCACCACAGAAGAGGGGAAATGCCAGGACTTTCCGAGCTGGAATTGGCTAAACAAACCGTTACGGACCCAACAAACACATTTTCATTTGTGGAACTGAACAACCATGTCATTAGTAGTGTTCCTCTCCTGTTACCCCATCCGGATGACATTGTACTGCACAACGGCGTTAGTGCCGGGGTAGTTGCCTCCCATTATGCTTCTGCTTACATGTCAGCTCATCGTTTACCTGTAAAGTTGGAAATATACCACCGCCCGATTCCCTTTATCTGTCATATATAATACATCGAGGCCGTTGAAGTATCTTTCAGAAGTGAATGTCAATTCTTCAGGTTCCGATGATGTATACACGTGTTTTCTAAATGCTGGCCGAATACGTCGTTACACTTTGTGGCAGGTACTTTTGCACTCTTTTTCGCAGTCGGCCGACTGGCCCCTCTTTGGAAAGCAGGTTATGTGACGCGTATATACAAAGGTGTGGAACAGCACGACCGGGTTCATTTCCAGCCAATTTGCCCGACCTCATTCATTTGTAAGCTCATCGAGGGGATCCTGAAGCCTTTTCTCCAACGTCACCTAGATGATTACGCCAGCTCAAAACGGGTTCAGAAGAGCACGCTTTTACGCTTCTAACTTGCTTAGAGCAGAGAGAAGTGGAAGTAAGTGCTAGGGACTTACAACTGCCTGAAAATGGTTTTCGTTAACTTCAGAAAGGCGTTTGGTAAAGTCCCCTATGAAAGCCTACTATTAACATATACAAGATGAGGTAACATTTTTTATTTTCTTTCTTTGAGCGCTGCTCTCATCAAATGCTACTCGTTGCAAATTAAGCGGAAAGAAGCCTTCGCCGAACTCGTTTTGCTGAGCAGCGCAGTGCCTCAGGGTTCGGCGCTTGGACCAGAACAATTTAAAATTTTATAAATAAGCTGACGACCGCGCTTCAAGCCGCTTGTCTAATTTACGTGGGTGTGCTAAATAGTTGGAGGATGGTCCACGACTTTCATAATGTAGGTAGGTTGCAGCTGTCACTTAACATTTTGCTCAGCTGCTCTGTTTTCTGGAGGTCAAGTATAAAGCACGATTGGCGCTTTCTATTCAAGCGGCACCTATATCTTCGGTGGCTCCTACCTAACAAATGTCGTTCGAGTAAAGGATCTCGGTGTCATTGTGTTCTCGGATCTAGAAACAAATCAGGATAAATCAGAAAACGACACTGCAGCTATCAGGATGTTTTATTCTATAAAATCTGTTTCTCGGATGACTCCGGGGCTCTTATACGCCTGTTTGTTCTTCCTAGCTATCCATCCTTGGGTACGCCTAAGCAGTGAGTTACCTATCCAAAAAAATCGACTGCAACCTGCTGGAAAGATTTCAGAGGAATGGCTCCAAATCAGTCCATGCTCCACCGGGTTTGTTGCACAACGAGCGCCCCTTAGGTATATACCTGGTATCTGTAGACTAAAGCTACCGCCGTCGCAGTGACTTAATCTACGGAAGGCGTCGTCTGAGAGGTAGGCTAGGTAAGCCGATATGTCTCAACTCGTGGACACCGTTGGTAACGTTTCGAACAGTGGAATCATCGATTTCGTTCTGAAACCATTTTATCTACCCGTTAAGTGAAGTATTCAAACTAGTTACTAGGGGCTTCAGTCGGCCCGCCCACTAACAAATATTCAAAGACGGTTTCGCATTTCCACCAGATTGGTGTACCATGCTCGTGCAGTTTTTCCTGTAACTGTGCTCCCTCGCTAGGGATATCTTTCCTCGGTTATATTCACCGCGCCCAGTAGCATTTGAAAGTGTTGAATCCGAAGCGTGTTTCCCACCTGCTTTCTAGGATTTAAAAAAATACTTTTCTAGGTGAAACCCAACTTGTCGTGTTTCACCTTTCGAGCTTTTCCCTGATATCCTTGATGGGGTTAGTAGTTGAATAATAATAAGCAGCGAATTTAGTTTTGGTCAGTATTCTCGATCCAAAAATCCGAAATACTAACCTACTCTAATTTCCTCCTTTGGGCCTTCCCTTGGCACGCCTTGCGGTCGCTTTTCATCGTAGGTGCAATTTTTGCGCAACCTTTGTGAGAAAACAGTGGTTGAATAACTCTGAACACGCTTAAGTTTCTAAACTTAGTCGGAGGGCAAGGTTCATCTTTTTCTTGTTTGTTGCTTCACAATTATTCACCTGTTATCACCTTGGAATTTGAATATGTTGATACTACTCGTGGTTTTCTATGGAACAGTTGCATTTAGTCGGTGTTTGAATACGCCGCTTCAATCGATAAGGATTTTGTCGATATACCGTCGATCGATAATAAATCCGGTTGCGTTCCAGCCTCTTGAACTGACCCAATCTTTTCGGTCCTGTAAAATTGCCCTGCGCAAACGACGAACAAGGTTAAGGGGTTAGCATACAGCTTCTGTTTTCGTAGATGCTCGTTTTGATCTGACGAGTTTAATTAATTACTCCGGGATTGCCTGATTTTTGTTCGCTTGCACTGCCTTGTAAACTACTGCACCCGAATCAAGCTTTTTTTGAAAACGTTCTCACTTTTCAAGTTGGCTTCGGACCTGGTATGGATCCGTCAGGCCTGTGTGGCAAAACGAGTTGCAATGAACCAGTTACTGTTTCGTTGAGTGGAAGACAATGCGATATCACAATCATTTATGCAATGAGGCCACACCGCGTTGCTTAGGCAGTAGTGTTTCCTCCTAGAAAACAGAACGGATTTACCTGCTAGCAATGATGGATGTTCTACGCCTAAACCATCTATTTTTGCTCCAACTCGCGATTCGGAATCTTGGTGGATAGTGTAGGTACCCTAACATCTTTGAAAAGTACTCCAGACGAAAAGGTTGAGCAAATCATATAGTCATTGTATGCGCCTGAGGTTGCTTGACAAGCGTGAGTTTGGCTGTCGGCCTAAACAGTCCTGCTTTGGCGGCCCGAACAAATCTTGATAACGCGCAAAAGGTTGGTTATGATCTTGAAGGCATATTGAACTCCACCATTAGTGGGTGGATAAACGGGCTTCGGTTCCTGCGAAGGAACTTTTCTGTAGCTACTTGGACACAAACAACGCACGACACCGCTTTCCGACCCAAATCCCTGCTAACAGATGATGTCTTGCGCTATTCCGTGAACCTTAGCTTTGCAGCAAAGACCCAATTTCATTGGGAGAATTAAGGAAACCAGCCTGCCACATGCGCCATTACCTGAACACTGCCGACGCAAGGCTGGAAATTTTTATGGTCCCGTAGTCCACCCTTGAGACACTGGCCTTTAAATACAGCAATCTACGTAGATTGAACCGTAATCTGCTTGAGAAAGCTCAACGACACTTTACGAAGATGCTGACTTTATTTATCCAGCTTTGCTGTATCCACAGCGTTGTGCACACCTTGAATTTCAGCCTTTTGGCAAAGAGGTCTTATCCATAAACGCGGCTTCTTACATTGTCGTATTCAGAGAAAGATGCGCAGAACTACTGCTTGCTTGGATATAAGCTGCGCAGCTGAAACCAACACTGAGAATTTACCACTTCATTACCCCGCCAAAAGGAAAGGAGACTCCGATCGCTTTTCTTCTTGGTGGTGTACATTGGTAAATGGAAGCGGTTGCCTTCCAGACTGTGAGTGTTCCATAACCTACCAGCGTCCAAGAATGAGATGCAAAAGTATGTATGCATTGAAAGGAACGCATCCTCAATACCTGCAGTGAACTGGATCACTACCTTCTGGCTGGCCCAGTGTAGATTGAGTGCCGCTGACGTTTTATAGCATGTACTAAGATAATGCGCAACCCCTTACAAGGACTAATTAGACCTGTTTACGCCTCAGCCACACTGCAACTCGAACGCAAGTTCCTAGACGAACCATATATTGTATGTGTGTTTTCATCATTACTATCTTCATCACCTGCTTCTCGTTTGCTAGGGCAAATTAGGACCATAGGCCATTTTAGGAAATTGTACCGCAGCGGTATGAGCAACCTATCAGTACCAACACTGGCGGTTGAACTGTTCGCAGAGCTTGGTAAGTTTGTTACAAACGTTTCGTCACCAACCGAGGTGGCATCATCAGTGCGTAGTTGAGTGGCATGAAATAGCCTAGATTAGCTACTCTACGCTAATACACGCCGCGCAACTGCGCACTGATGATGTTACCTCGATTGGTGACGAACCTTTTGCAACAAAATTGCCAAGCTCAGCGAACAGTTCAACCGCCATCTGTACAACCCGAGCTATGGAACTATCGCTGTTTTGAGCCCCAAGATTATCCTTCAACTGTTACTTTATTCACAACATCTAAAATAGTTCAACAAATAGTATGGCTTTAGTTTATGGGTTAGAAATTGCGAAAACCCGATGACAATGACTATATACGTTAACAGAGGGCAATGGCAACCCACGTTAATGACTAATCACATTCCGTATAGCTCTCGTCTTTGGTACCGTTTAATCAATCACTGCCCAAAGACTTCGACCCCGGATCTGCAAAAAGGGAATGAACTTACAAAGTTTGATATTTAGCTAGTAAGCCCAGTTTGCGAGGCATAAGCATCGTTCAAGTTGGAATTGCACGTCTGTTTCGGCTGGAGGTATGCACCCTTCAAATGGTAGGTGCCAGATGTATAGTACTAACGTTTCATTAAGAACGCATATATTTCGACGTAATTTCAGAGGCATTCCTTCATCACGGATGCTAGCTATCACTGGTTTATGGTTACGGTGTGTCTACGCAAATGCTTTTTAAACTCTGCGTATTTACACATTTAGTATACATGCTTACACCGGTCCTTGAAGCAACCGCTGTTTAGGCATGTTTCTCAGATACAGAAAATTTGCATTACTGCTTTGCAATTATTGCACTCGATATCTCAGCTGCTTGCACAAATTTACATTGCAGTATCGGAACATTTAAGTGCCTATGACGTCCTGCTTTGAAACGCTTCGAACGCGCTTACAACGGCTTCATTTATGTCCGACCACCCCACAAGCCACAACCAGAGGACTCTTCTGATTTAAAAAGTCGGATCGCCCGCATAGCATCATCAATACATAATACAGGCTTTTTGTGCTCAAGCATACATCACTTTGTTTATTGCCGCAGTTCTAATACCTACAACGTAGTGTACGTTTGCCCTCCAATATGCAAATCTAACCGTGCCCTATTTCTGCATATACTAGCAACCCGGTGGACTACAGAGCTGAAACCGTAGCTCCTACACTGCTTAGTTTCCGCTTGCGGGCCCAACGCAGGGCCGGCAAGCATTTAATATTCCATTCGCTTTGCATTCCCTTTCCCAATCGGACAAAATTTAAAGGACTGCAACAAAACCTTCCGAAACTGTGTTCTACACTGTAGTGGGATTTTCCTTGAGCATCTTAAAGCGCACCAAACAAGTTCCAATCCATTCGACTGGGAAATAGCAGCTCTATCTTACGACCACTTGGCCAGCTCCACGGCATTACAAGTTACACCACCTTTCGAAAGTTTGCGACCCATTTCCCCACCCAACCTGGGAAGCTGCTTTTCTGCTATCGGAGGTTAGCTCCAACGTACCGACTACGTCCCACCAACAACTAAACCCAAACGGCAACGAGCGCCAAGCGCTACTTCAGTTCCTTTAGCGATAGCGTATTCGAATTGTCCTCGCGTGCATGCCCCAAGAGTGTGTGAATCACCCTAGCGTCAGAGTGTCGCTCACTACCTGTCCAGGAGCGTACTTCAGGGACTCTAGGATGTAGCTGAACAACCAAGACTAACGAACACGCTGCACCGACGAAAAGTGAAGGTAAAATGCGACTCAAACAACGCGCTCACCTACGAAAATGACCTAGAAGTTAAAGCAGTTGTTTGCACTGCTTATCGTAATAAAGTCTGCCACATTTTCCCATCCCAAATATTTGTATTGCTACACAACATTAAGCCTTATTAGCTTTAGGCTCAACTCCTTAACGTGCTTTCGATTACCTGGCAGAAATTCCTGTTAGCGGGTTTAAAAGTTAAAGCTCTCCAATCAAGCTGATGGTGAAACCATAAAAGGTGTTTTCGTCCTGACGTTTAGTTTCTCGATATTTAAGTCCATTGTGAACTAAAGAAAGCTGCGTGCGGTGGCTTCAGCATGTTGTGGATGATCGGCAGAGCATTTGGTACCATTGCGAGGGATATACCTGTTACGTGGTTCTCATCACTTGTTAGGCCACATTTGGAATTATGCCCAGACTTATCCACCTTGCCTACTCAGGACAAGTAGTCAGTAGAACATGTTAAGGGTTAAAACCATAAGGACTCCTTGGCTACGGAACGTCCCCTGCCCAGGAAGCTGACTTAAGCTGGAAACGTTTTCAATGATCATTGTGGACAGCGTGAGGATTCGATCCTTACTTATCGCATACATACTGGTGAAACCAAGCCCGATTTAGCTGCGCCTTCACACCCAGCTACCCTTCCATTTCTCTAATGTCACTCTATGAAGCTTGACAAGCCGCGAGCAGGTTGCGTCCGGATAAGCTTTTGTTAATAGCACCGGGTGTTGGATTTCTGAAATTTGCTGGACGCGAAAGTAGTGTTGTTCCTAACTGTGAAGTAACCTGAGCAGCGACTTGATGGCTTGGCCCATAGTCCCTAACCATTTCTTCATATACAAGCCTATCCGCTTCATCACATAACTTAAGCACCATGGCCTTTTGGTTATTAACCATTTTATTGCTCTCGCACGTATGTTTCCCATTTCGCCTGACCGGTGCGGCGGGGATGGCCAACGCAAGCCTCGTCAGTATTGAACGTCTGCCCGGAGTTTTAGGCGTACCGTCCATCATGTTTATCAATGATTTGAAAGTCTTGTGCCTGGGGATCAAGTTCGATGTTACCCAGTACGTATAGCGGACCGTTGATGGAGTTGGTGGCTTGTCTAATCTGTGGCGAATACCTATAGTTAATCCCACGTTTTCAATGCTGCGTCTACGGTTAAGCGTTCCCCCCAAACGCTGTCTGCTTGGAGGGCATGACATATCTAATATCTCCCATCTGGTTGACTCAGGTATTTGTCCTTCAGCCTATTTCAAGTCCAACGAGCACTAGAAGGAGACCGCTGGCAAAGGCTTCAGAATGCCGCGGATTATCCCCAGTTCGTTCGGAATATACCGTTTCTGGCCTTCGTTTGACAGCCCACAACATGGTACGTTCAAGCTCGTCTGACTTGCTTGGTTGGTGATCATAGTACAGTAAAGCGTGTCTATCTAATTGAAAGAAATGGTTCAACTACAACGTCATTTATCATACACTGAGAGACTTCTCATGCTTGCAACTTCTCCGCTGCACTAGTGCCAGCATTTTGGCGACTTACTTTTAACTTAGCCGATGCTGACAGGGAAGATTGGCTCTGAGTTGGCATGCCTTTTGCAGCCATCCCTACTATCGGCTCTTTGGGTCCATTCGATGACATTGCACCAACCGCGAGCTTGTGGGGTTGTCCGAACTTCGAAAGTCACGGTGTAGTTGCTTCCTGGAATGCATTACCAGAGGACGTGGCGTCATCACAAACAGCCAAGTTGTTTGAGCACAAGCTTGACGTCATTGGGCCGGTGTTCCACTTCCTCCCTGTCACATACTATGTTTTACCCTTACCTATTACTACACTTATTACTTTATTTCCGACTTGTGGCACTGCGTGTGGTTCCCTTTTGCTGGATGCCACGTCTTGCTATTCATGACCCAAGGATGTTCCGTATGCATTTTTGGCTAGTGGATGCAAATCATTTGGGAACTAATGTTAACGCTATGGACTGACGTATACCACAGCACTTAGATAATGATACTGCCCAACGCCGTTTGTACTCCAAGCTCACGTTACTCATTAAGCAAGTTGTCTTACTTATTCAACTTAAAATTTTATCTAAAGGCCCGCCTAAGATTAATGGTGAAATAGGGTTTCTTATAAATCGACGACTCAAGTTGTGAGACGATTTCAAAGATAGACAATGCACGTTATATTACTGCAAACGTAAAGCGGTCAGGGACCTCTGCAGTTTAAGCTAATGCGAGAAACGACAGCAGTATATACGTCGCTTGGCCGGGGAATCTATAAACGCATCCAAGCTTTTTCTCCTACCTGAAGTGCAAGAACAACGCTGCCAAAGAAATACCTCCCCACTCTTACCTGGAACATGGCACTTTGCTTCCTGCAGCTGATGAACATCCTTAGCTCTTTTTCGCGCAGTATTTGTTCACCTTCTCGATTGGAGATCAGTTGCTCTATAGCCTTTTCCTTACGCCCCCGCCACGCTATTGCTTTCTGCAATCAGCACTGCTTCAGTCGCGAAATTACTTCTGTACTTAAATCCGAATCCCTCACCGTGTCCAGGTGGATTTCACACAATCTTTCACAAATAAGTAGCCAAGGACGTGGCTGCATCGCTTTGTCAAGTTCTTCAAAGGTGTCGAGGCTGGACGCCTCTGTCATGTTTTGAAGTTTGGTAATAATTCGACGCATATACGAAGGGAAAGCGTCAGGATCCTGAGAACGGAAGGCCGATTTGTTTAACATCACTAGTGAGTAAACTCATAGCGAGATGCCTCCAGCTACCATTGGTGCGCCAGCTTGATAACATGAATGTCATTACCCCACTTAGCATGGTTTCCTGCTTGCGCGCTCGTGTGCCTCGAAACCGCTTGTGGCAAGAAAAATATTGGTCAAGCTGTTGCATGAAGACGTTCGCCTAGACGACGTCTTTGTCCACTTGAGAAAAGCATTTGATAAACCCCCGCACCAACAGATTCTCCTTAAACGTGGGGGAATTAAGCTTTCTGCGGAGATTCGCGCTTGTTGCGCCGAATTTTCGTAAGGCCGTGGTGTGCGTGTAAAGGCAAATACTACTTAATACGCGCCCGGCCTGCTGACCAGTAGAGTTCCGAAAGACTCCGACTTCGGTCCTGAGTTGTTTAGTGTTCATCAACGATCTCCCGTCAGCGCGCCGAACTGATTGCCTGCAAGTTGCTGACCATTTAAAGCTATGGCTAGTAATGTGCGAATGTGAAGTTGCTGACCGAGTGCAAGCGACACGGGACCGGTTGCACAGCTAGGCACTGAAGTGGCATTTACCCGTCTATTATGCTAAGTGCACTGACTGCACAATCGGTGCTCTGTACCCCTTTGGGGTTTAGCAACTTAGTGGTCTCGTGTCCAGGAATTCTGCTTGTGAGGAGTTTGGTGTACGTATAGCCCCCGATTTGAGCACAACCCAAGGTACCTTGATGATTGTAGCGGCTGCTAATAGAATGTCTTGTGTCTTAAGGAGATCCTTTTCCCGCATGAATCCTGAGGTCTTCAGGCTCCTTTTTACTTCTTACGTGCGCCATTTTCTCGAATATGGTTCACCCGCGGTTTATCCTCTTAGCAAGGCGGAACGTCTTCGCACAGGAAGCGTCTAATAGCGAGGATCCAAATCGATCTCGGCCGTCCGGGTTTGTCCCACATCTAGCGACTTCGGAAGATATGCAGGTTATCCTTGGATTATCGTAGTCGTGGTGGCGACCTGATGTACAGCAGATGCATATCGCATGGGAGGATGGGAGATGAACTGAAGGTGTCCGTTCAAGTCAAGGTTGATAGTTTGACACGAGCTCAGGCCTGGAAGCTTTTTAAATCGTGGAGGTTACGAGTCCATTCCGATATAATCTTGTCTACCCGTGTGACGAAGGACTGGAACAGTTTAGCTAGATCAGTGGTCAGCGCACAGCGTACGAAACGTTTTCAGGGGCTGTTAAGCTACTAGCCGCTACGTAAGCAAGGAGCGGGTTGTTTCCACTGTGGTCGAAATGGTCCTCTGTGGAACGACGTTTTGCAACGAACGGCGATATCCCAGTGTTGAAAGGGAGCTGTGGGAGTTGACGCCAGTTCTCCTGCTCTCCAGCCTTCCATTGAACTCTAATGAACTACTGCAGCCTTAACAGAACGGCGCACCGACGTCTGCAAATGCAAGTCACTTGAGAATTAACTGGTTGACCTTGGTGTGCTTCGTGCATGTTTTGCTTTGGCTCTCCCAGATTGCGGAAATTGCTGTCGCCATGTACCCTTGATCAACGACGCCTTCTTGGTTGAACGTACGCGGGAGTATCCAACTCGTCCAGTTGAACCTAAACGCTGTGTGAATCGCGCGTATTGACTTGTCTGCCCTAAATCGCAATTCTCATGGACGAATAGTATAATGGATCAACAACATGCCACGGAAGGAGCACCAACGAAAAGTTAACCGACCGAATTAGAGCGGAGGCACAGTTATCGTATCGAGTCATCAAGAGCTGGAACGCGCTTCCAGAAAATGTTGTCAAGGAATCTACGGTAAAGGGGTTTGAGTGTTAACTAGGTGCCCTTGGTGGCAACACGAAACATTTCCATTTTCTGACTAACTTCCAGCTTTATCCTTCGATCCTCTTGGCTGTGTTTTCCATCGGCATTAACATTATCCTTTTCTTTTAGCAGATTTCCATTACTCTGTACGATTTTTCTTCTTCTCATGCTTGCTTCACGTAAATGGCATAGCAGAGAAGGCTGAGGCAAGGAACTTGGCATTAAATTGGTGGACCAGGGGGTTTTACGGGTGTTTTTGTTTAGATCCATCGAGAATTCGGAGCACCTTTAGCAACTCCTGGATCGGTGAACCACTCAATAAGGAACACTTACGGGGTTTTTCCTACAGTCCCAGTCTTAGTTGAAAATGAACTTGAACATAGCTTACTGTTCCCTCTCTTTAGGTAAACCGGCCTAGCAGAAAATGGTAGGAAGGAAAATGTGGGCAGTAACTGTTTGGATAGAGTGTAATGCGGTCACTCCATTACGCTTTTCAATATATCAAGCAGACATATTAAGTTCCGATCCAACCATGTGCAAAAGGAGAACATTCACGGGATTATCCTATAGTTCTAGTCCCAAAGGAACTTGAATGTGACTGATCTGCTGCATTTTGTAAAGCAACTAGTTATTGATCTTGAACAGGTCGTGACCTTGACAAGGAACTTTTTGTGTTGTAAGGACATCTTCCTGAGGTGTGGGTAACCCCTTTAGTTGATGCTCTGCACCATAGTTGAAGCTTTCCTAATAATCTGTGCCATAACGTGTTGATCACAGCCAATCTTACCCCTTCATCATTAAGTTCATGTCCGATCCGCTCCCTGATCGCACCCATTTTCTCTTATTTATGTTACAACCCTATCAACACACGGGTCCACAATTGCAAAGCCTGTGAAAAAAGCGACCGTACAGCGGACCCGAAAATCTCTGCGTCAAGTCGGCATCCTTGGCCATCTTATAAGATTATATTAGCGTACCGTTTTTGTTAACCAATCAGAAGCGTGTTAGTAAGGGAGCTGGAGATTTGTTAAGCATAAAGCTTGTTACTTTGCAACGTAACGTAATGCTAGATTTTACCAATGCGAAGGAGTCTTGCGCACCGGAATAAGTTGCAACCGCCGCAGTTTCCCTTGTGAGAAAACGCTCTAAAATGCGAATAACGGAGTCCGTCAAACAAGTGCAGGGAATGTGTTCAAGTAAATTTTTCTGCGAACACCTTAAGATGAATGCAAAGCGTACGAATATTTCCATCTATCGACTTCTTAAGCAACGCCTTTAAAGACATGAATTCCTTCGCATATACAACCAAAAGCTGTTGGAAATAGTCGTCGTGCACCTTAGCGTAATGCATACCGTCAGATAACCCATGAAGTGTTGCTTTTTATGCTAAGCTATCCTTCTCTATACGTCATTGACCGCCTGCAAACAAATATATGCTATCTTGTTGTGGTAAAATGGTGGCTAGGATGGCTTTTAGCTTGTTTTTCACATCCCCATGCCCAGTGGTTTCCAATTCCGGGTCGACGGGCGCTGTCAAAAAGGTAGTCCACTAAAACACACCCTAACCTATTCCGCAGGCTACTGAATTCATGAGGTCCCCCGAAACCAGGTTTTGAGTTTCCAATTATCGCGCCATAAATGCTTAATTTTGGTTTCTACCTTGAGCTTCAGCGGAGCGTACAGCGATCGGTTTCGCCGAATCTGTATTACAAAGTAAGACGCCAGTTCAGTGTATGACGTACCTGTAGGCGTTGGTGAGGTGGTGGATGTAGTGGTGTTGTCCGGGGCTGCTTGGAAGTCAAAAGTGAAGCAAAACGGTATACTGCGGGTCATGTCCTTACGAGTTGGCGTTTGTTGGATGTGTTTGCGCCAGCATTTACGCGTGTGGTGAAGAACGACTTATTAAATTGATTAAACCTTACTCAGTTCGTAGCAAATATTTGAGTGCCGATGTGTTCTCATTGTCTCCTCTAATGATTCCTCGGAGGTTGTCAATTGCATCATGAAAGCCTCTACTGTAGTTCGAGCCTCTTCATAGTCATTTATCCAGGATGAACATTAATGAAGACATAACGGCTAGGGCTAGATTATGAACAATGTAGGCTGTAATGTCCGAAAATGTCTGCATATGTATGGCAACAGCATTTCGGTAGTTTACCGATTCCAAATTTGGCAAAATAACCGTCCTGCTACCAATGCGCCGACTTGTGCAGCTTATGAATGCATACTTCGTATGGTCGCCAAACCCGATGCGGACAACGCAGAAATATATTCCGGCCATAGTACTCTGTACTGGAAGTATGTGGACATAAGGAACAATACATATACAGATGGGTAGTGAATGACGGTGAGTGGTTTCGTATACTATACCCGTACATGCCTGAAACTGTCTGAATAAACATTGAAGGTGACTAATCCACTTATTCCTGAGCTTATTGTAGGTGCGCAGAAAAGGAGGGATAACGAGCTCCGCGAAAACTTCGAAAACAAGCGCCATGTACTGCAAGTACGCAGTGCGTTTCAGAATGCACTCAGGTTGAAAACCCGTTGCCCGGCAAAAAAGGCTTGAGGAATTGACGCTATGGCTGTATAGGTCACTTGGCCCTGTAAACGGTCGGTAATTTATGTATGCCATCTTGCCCAGCTGGTCTTTCACGCTTACTAAAAGTTATTGCTTCTCATCAAGCATGATGACACTGTCTAGCTTCTTTGGAGCGTAGATCGTTCCATTTAAGCGAAAACGTAGTTTCCATGCATGTTAATAAATTCCAACACTTCAGCTGAATGAACGGGAAAGAGAAAACTGCTGGGTTCATGAAATAGTGTAAGAGTCACAACAACTGTGATACCGGGTTCACTCCTCTTTGCAGTAGTCTTTTTAGTACAGAGGTATGTAACCTAAACTAAACTGCGGAAAAGTCATCCAGTGTTTTAGGTATTTGAAGATTCTCAACTACCTGCAGCAAAAAACGCACAGTAATGGTCATTTCATCTTCGCCGTATAGAGGAAAGCAGTCCTCAACGAACGCTTCCAATACGGTTCGTATAAATCGCAAATGTTTTATGGTATCTAGGTGGCAAAGTAGGTCTACTGCCAAATGAATGGTGAGGAAATGCCGGTACTACTGTACATCACGCACGTAGGACAACACAGCGGAACCGGCGTAAAGAAGAAACTGCATATATCCCGTGGCTTTCTAAAAGCGACTTGTCTTCTTTTGGCAGCATTTGCGTGTAACTTCAGAACACCAAGCGCCAGAAGTAAATTGAAACAGGTTACAAATTGTCTCCACATTGTACGTTGTCAACCGGTAAGGTAGCTGCGAGAATCCAACCACCCACCTACACACCATCCGAATGATCACTCCCAGGCACACCGCATGCATATAGGCAATAGGAACTGCCTACACCATGTCAATACGGATTGCGCGAAAGGGGACCGTCTGTCACACTGACTTGTCCAGATCAATGCCTTTGTACGTTTCCTGCACTGTAGTTGGGGAAAGTAACCTTTCCACTAATATAGCCACCGGGTTGAACGCACTAATAACAGATTCCGTATCACGTGTGACCTTTGCATTTAATGACCTAGGCTCGTGCAGATTGATCGCAAATAACAACGGATACATCTGCATCCCTAAACTTTGTTTCTTCTGGTAACTGCAAGCCTGTGTTTCCTAAGTGAGGTGGCTCCGCAAGGAAAAGTTTCAAAAATGACCGTACACCATCCGGTTTTCTAGTCCAGATGTACAGACCCATGGGGAATGGCTGCGACATGATCGAAACCAGGACAGATGACGCCCGCGTCCGTGATGACGTGAAAGGCGAGAATCCGTGGATGTGCAACTGGAAGAGTATTTTTATGTTCCTGGCAGGTCGGTACCCCGCACTGCATTCTGCAACTCGCGTATAAATCCGACGTGCCTATACGTTTCCGGTTCCACATTATTTAGGGACATTATCCTTTGCCGAAGCATGAATGTTCCGTAATCCTTCGGCAACGTGTGCTGGAATGTCCTAAGACCGAAAAGTAAATCGTTTACGGTGGTAATACGTGGCTGATTTCTTACCATCCATTCATGAATGAAAACGCACATGGGACATCGATCGTCTGTCTGCGCTGTGGAAAACTTTTTTCCCCTACTTCGGTTAACATTGAAACCTTCCTATTGTTATACCATAAATGGCGGACAACCTTTTATGCAAAACTAACTGCTACAGTATGCAAACATATGAACGTCAACACTATCAGCAAAGCTCAGCAAAAAACGGTTGGTGCTATCAACCGGTAAACTATCTAAATGGACGTAGAGCTTGAATAACCAAAATTTATCACCTGTGATGGTTAGCTGCAGGCTACTGTTTGTAGAAGCGTGTTTCTTCACAATGTTTGGTCACTCAAAACTACTGTGCGCGTAAACATATTATGGGCACGTCTTCGTAGTGTTCGCTCAGCCGGTAGGGCGAAAGCAAAATTCCTAAGGGTCGATGCAGTACGCATGTTCAGACGGCTACATACAATGTTTAGTAAACAAAGCTAACACACAATGTTCTACAAAATAGTGTAGAATAATTTCGCAGTACAGGCACCAACGTGAATCGGAACAAGGTTACGTAATCCGGACGTCCGATGTAATATGCGTCCGGTCGGAAGTTCCGAGGACTTGCGGTTCCGGAGAAACGTGGGCCGAATTAGACCGAGGGGACTGAAATACGAAGGAGTTAAGTCGTAAGCGGTTGAAAAACCGTCTAGTATGTTTCGGAGCTCGATGGATAGCGTATTTATGGTTAGATGGGCGGTACTGTCACAGCTACTGGTAGTCAACCGAGCGCGAGGCAAATAGATGGATGGCATGAAAGCCTACGACGGTTGGCTACTACAACAACACCGAAGACAAACTGGGCAAGCAAAGACAAGAGGAAATCACGCTCACACTATAGGCTACACTCGACTACGACTTACCTATTGCCTTGCTTCTACGACACCCCGGCGAGCTACACTGATAGGGTAAAGCCGATGAACTGGAGGTCGCGGGTGAAAACCAAATATCCCAAAGGTGGTTGTTTAAGCAAAATATGTAGCATGTACCTAAGTAACTTATGACAAACTGTAACTTGATTTTACTTAACAAATTGTACAAATTTGCATGCCGTATCACATTGTTGCGGCATCCGTTGAATACACCTAGCTTCCCGCAAAGACGCTTTTGTGTAGCTTTGGCGTTTGCAAGCTGCACTTAATCTACGCTATGTAGACAGTGACTTCATTTCACTCTGTCAAATGAGCGTTAAGGGACATGGAGCGCTGGGCATCGTTTCCCGAAAGTATTGTTAAGGAATCTACGTTTAAGTGATTTGGGTGTCAACTAGGCGCTCTTGGGTGACGACAGGACCGTCGAGTCCGCTAATGGCGAGATGTTGAATACGGGCTGTAGCTCATCAGTACAACTGTGTTCTAAGTTCTCTGAATGTGTGGGTCTTAAGGAGTTTATTTATCGCAGAAGGTGTTTAAAATGAGGTCAGGAACTACAAAAAGCTGAAAATTGTACGGTGCCATGCTTAATTGCGAAGTCGTAAAATATTTGAAAAGTTAATATATAACGGCACGAAAGTGGCTAAAAAAGAAGCGGAATGTGCAAAGTCGCGTAGCAAAGGCAGCGCTATGTTTCCGTAAAATGAGATAAGTGCTACCATGTATGGTTAATTATCCAAAATATGTGTGTCCATATATAACGTAAGGTTTATATTTATATCAATTTTTGAAGTGGAGGTTACCACTGGAAGCCGCAACCGTGTAAACGAAATGGTGATCGGAATCATGGTAACTCGTTAGGTCAAGGACGTTGGTGTGTGTGTAAACATGTCCCTTACCATCAAGCTATATATATATATATGTATGTAACTGGTTTGTAAGGGATAATGGTTTTTTCAGTAGTAAGAACTGCCTATGTGTATCCATATTTGTGTGTATATGTATGCAGTCCTGCATGTTTGTTGCTTAATACATGGGCAATTGAAAATGGAATAGATTTGTGCATGTTATGTTGTCGGAAAGAAAAGTGGTGGTTTTCTTTTCGATTGGTTTTGTGGTGCACAATTGCGGAAGCAGAAGAACGTTACGTTTAAGGATGAGGAATGCAGCTGTTCATTTTTGTACTCAAAGGCCCTTTCCTGCTAGGTCTGCTAAATGAGAGGCTTTTGTTTCCCCCAAGGAAAAGACTTTGCACGAAGTGCTGGTATGTATGCATCGAAGGGGATGGTTATTCAGTGAGGAGGTAAGGAGGTTTGGGGGAAAAGGTTCCTTAAACATATAAACTGTCTAAGGCATATTGCCTCGGGAAGGATAACGGAGTTATTCTGGTGAAAGCGGCGATGTAGGAATGAAGGAACTCGGTATGTGTTACCGTAGTGGATAAATAATACTTATTGATCGTTGTCCATTTAGCTTAATTGAAGATGCAGCCGGTTTTAAGTTACATTTTAGTGTGTCGCATTGTATTTATGAAGTAACACTGCTGGGAAGAGTACCATGACATATTGATTAGGATGTAAAGCTTGGGAGCAACGGAATGTCAGTCGAATGGAAACCGAGACACATGACTGCGTTGTCCTGATATACGCAGTGTGACAATAAGGTGGAACATGAGTGCATCAGGTGGACGGATGGACGCCCAAACCATATGTAAATATTCTCGTCAAACTGGGGAGCGTTGCGAACGCTCATCCTCCGCCAAGTGAGAATAGCAAAGGAGGTTCAGCATGTGGTATTACCGGCCGAAATAGGTGCGCAAAGAAGTAAGCAGAAAAAACAGAGTGAAATGTTGAAACAAGCTTTCCGAAGAATGCACGGTTACAGCTGCATGTTCATCGTTAAAATTAACCGCATAAGGTAAACATACCACGTTCTTAGTGGACAAGCATGTTGTCTGCATGGCTTACTGTGTTGCGTCACACGTTATAATGGAGGGTTTGGTCCATACAGTGGCGGAAGCTACTGGAACCACTCACTTAAACTGTGGCCTTGTAGTCCGCCTCAAGGCACCTGCAGACTTCGCATGTTTCTTATGCGTTTTGGGACGACAAGTCACAGGGACAGGGGTGGCCTTAAAAAGGCCCTTTGTCCGTTCTCTAAGGAATGTAAAGTGTAGACTAATCTGGAAAGCGAAGAAAGACCGGACGCGGCGCTATGGCAGGAAACGGCTACTGGACGTACTTGACAGGGAGGTGACAAAGGGCGGTACTCAGGACTGTGGAGGGCGGTGCATGTGTGCCATGTCTCTAAATACAAAGTCGTCATTTAAGTGGAGCCTAACTTTTGGCTTGGATTCACTGATGCCTCATATCATGGTACCAGTTGGTGCGAGGAGGATCAGCGGCAGCAGTAACCTGGACCGCGGTGTTCAGTGCTTTCTACATGGGCTCTGAAACTGGTCGTCGTTGAAATACAATGGTACCTGTGCCTATGTATTACTGACGCGTCATATGGCGGTGGCAGTACGCGCGAGGATAGCATGCGGCAACGTTAACTATGAGGGCTGAGGACAGAGCACGTTACTTTGGCTCTGAAAGCGATGTCTACAGTGAAATCCAACCTTACCTGTGGCTCGGAGTCACTTATGCTTCCTATGGTGGCACGAGGAGGTGCGAGCGTGGGCTGTTGCAGCGATAATCAGGATGGCGGCGCATGTCAACTTGGGCTGTGAATGCAAAGTCACCATGGAAACGGGACTTGACCTGTCACTAGGACGCATTGTTGCTTCATCTCGTGGAACCAGGAGGTGCGACGAGGGCAAATGGCGGCCTTAATCGCGCATGACATGGTATGTCCACCTGGGTCTACAGCCAAATAGATGGACAAGCGATGGACACCAATCGCGGGATCCAGTTTGGAGGCTAAAGGGCTACCGCATTTGCCGTGCCTTTAAGAAGAAGGTACGTCGGTGGGTAAGCGGAAGCGGTAAACAGGAGTATAAAGATAAATACCTGCTCAAAATACTTTCCACGTTCCGTAGAGCTTATGTAGGTGTGCCATCAAACAGCAATTATGGAAAGTATGGAGCAGTTGGGCATATATATATATATATATATATATATATATATATATATATATGGGTTGCACCTCTCTCTTTACAACAAATTCCTGATGGTCTGTCCACCGCGGAGGATAATCAACGGTGCTCTGTCTGCCGCTTTGAGAATAGTTGACTAGGGTGTCGCTGCCACTGCACAGGCCTTTGGGTCGTCCTAATAAACTTATAACTATATTGCTCCGTTATTATCCTGATTCCACAAACACAAAAAGCCATAGGACATAACCACCGTAATTGATTTTATAAGTGCAGTCCGCCAAAAGTACCTCCCAGGATTGGCTCACCAATTACAGCATGCGCAGTGACGAAAATGAGGTACCGGTTCTCATTTCTCTCATGCATTATTTTCACTTTACCATTTCTTTGCATTAACTGCGTAGCTTCCTACACTTCCGGGACGTAAGCGTTCCGATGACGCTGCCGCATGCCATACAAATTGCGCATCGTTAAACGAATGCACGCATCTCGTGCGTCCGACGAAACGTCTTCATCAAGTTCAGCACCATGATTTTCTTTTTCGCTGTTAGCCGCCGATCTTCGGCGTAAGCCAAGGCTTTCCCACGTAAAATTGCGCGAATGGCGAAGACAGGCGTACCCAATCTCGTAACATCCCCTACTATACAGCTGAGAACAGAGCAGGACACTTGCAACACCGGTATCTTTGGAAAAATATCAGGCTGATAAACGACACTTACCGCTTTCCAGCAACATGCCATCGCTTGCTATGCACGCACAGAAACTGAGTATATCGATACAGGCATATTTCCGGTAGCACATTTTCAGTTTCCATTTGGTAAGCTTTCGCAGTAATAACGCACTGACGAATAAACGAGGCTGCCGTTGCAATCTGCAAACATTTTAATTCTTCACGGCTTTCCGAAAAGTCCAGAAATGGACCTATGAACATACGTCGGAATGCGCTAGCCGTCCGCCATGGCTGTAGTGGTTATTAATCTTTTACATTTTGTCTTTCTTGTCATCAATATTATCATGACATCTATTGTACAGTTTGTTTGAAGTAATAAGTACAATGCACTTCTTCGCGCCCGCGTACCGTCGTGCTGAGTTCTGGCTGTGCTGCTTCTGCGTGCGTACGGTGCCATCCAGTCTGCTTGCAAATCGGATAGTATATTCGGAATTATTATCGAACGTGTATTTCCATTGTGCTCGTCGTGTGCTACAAGTATAGCGCAACCTTTGACTCGAACTCGACCGTGATTAGACTGCGAGTTGACCCTTTCCAACTTTTTGCCTTTTACTAAGGGGGTGCAACCTTTCTAGTATTTTTCGACCACTATATAAATTGGTGACCCTGCCTTATCTTTTTGAACGCCTATTTTTTCTTAGTCATATCTGACCAGACCCCATTTGTTTTTATGGACTATTCCGTCGAACTCTCGCTTCCTACCTTTGACATTTCTAATCCACGTGTGTGGTTTATTCAGGTAGAAGCCACTTTTCGATGTCATAAGGTCACTTCACAATCTTCCATGTTCACTTACGTCGTCTCGCGCTTACCTGTCTCCATTGCATCTGAAGTCATTGATATCCTTGATCCAATGCCTGTAGAGGCACCGTATGATAAACTTAAAGCCGCTATCCTTAAACGTACCACTGCGTCTGATGAGGCTCGTCTGCAACAGTTACTTTCCGGCGTCCAGCTTGGCGATCGCACCCCATCTCAGCTTCTGAGACACATGCGTTCCTTAGTTGGTTCGTCGAAACTCGGCTACTCCATACTACGCCAACTTTGGACGAAAAGTCTTCCGGCAAACATCACAGCGATTTCATCCGTTCTTAGCGACGATATCACGCTGGAAAAGCTCGCAAAAGCTGCGGACAAAACGCACGAATGTTTCTTTAAGAGTACTCTTAAACACATAGCTTAGCCCACCACCGACAGCTCATCCGCTAGCACTGCGCTTGATTCGATAAACGATAGAATATCCCGCCTAGAACTCAGCATGTCTGCTATTCGACGTGAACGCACTCCTAGCCGAAGAAGTCCTCGTGATCCGCGCCGCAACACATCACGCTCACGTCAGCGGTCGTACACTTATTTCCACCGTCGCTTCGGTAAATCAGCACGGAACTGTCGTCCGGGATGCAAATATACGAAAGGAACTCCGATTTCGCAACCGGGAAACGCCAAAGCCAGCCAGTAATGGCGACGGCTGTCTCTGGCCAAATCCTCAGTCGCCTTCTGTAGGTGTTCGACTCCATCACTAAACTACATTTTTTGGTCGATACGGGCGCAGAAATCAGCGTTATACCACGTTCGTTGGAAAAACGCTCTCTGCAACAAGCCGGACTTACGTTACAGGCGGCTAACCAGACCAAGATCGCGACATACGGCCAGAAGCTGTTACACCTAAACCTTGGTTTACGACTTTCCTTTTATCTTTACCATCGCAGATGTCCAGAAACCCACACTTGGCATTGACTTCCTTAGCAAATTCGGCCTCGTTGTCGACCTACGTTGCAGGAAGTTACGGGACGACAGCACTTCGCTCACTGTGCCCTGCCATCTCGCCCCAGTCACTTCCATTGGACATCGCGTACTCATGCCAGACCCTACGCCGT
This sequence comes from Dicrocoelium dendriticum, assembly GCA_944474145.2. Taxonomy (NCBI): domain Eukaryota; kingdom Metazoa; phylum Platyhelminthes; class Trematoda; order Plagiorchiida; family Dicrocoeliidae; genus Dicrocoelium; species Dicrocoelium dendriticum. Next base: position 23,804 of record CALYDF020000214.1, read on the forward strand.
ATTCCTCATTGCTTCAGCAATTTCCGTCTTTGATCCGTTCTAATACCGACTCCTCCGAGCCTAAACATGAGGTTCGTCACCATATCGTTACCACAGGTCCACCCGTGTCAGCCAAAGCGAGACGTCTTCCACCTGACAAGCTCCAAGCGGCTAAACGCGAATTCGAGCACATGCTCAACCACGGAATCATTCGCCTGTCCCACAGTTGTTGGGCTTCCCCGCTTCAACTTGTACCCAACAAGTCCGGTGAATCCGTCCATGCGGTGAGTACTGGGCACTCAACACCGTTACCATCCCCGACAGATCTCCTATCCCACATATTCATGATTTTTCATTGGGATTGTCCGGAAAATCCGTCTTTTCCAAGCTTGACCTTATGCGAGCGTACCATCAAATTCCAATGGAATCTGAGGACATTGCTAAAACGGCTGTTATCACACCTTTCGATTTGTACGAGTTCATTCGTATGCCTTTTGGCCTTCGCAATGCGGCACAGTCCTTCCAGCGCTTCATGGACCAGGTCCTCCGTGGTCTAGAGTTTGATTTTGTCTAAATTGATGATGTTCTCGTAGCCAGTGCCACGCCAGAAGAGCACTTTGATCACCTTCGAAAAGTATTCGAACGCTCCGATCATCACGGGATAACCATTAATCCTGATAAATGCCTATTTGGTCTATCTTCCGTCGATTTTCTTGGTCACAAAATTGACGGCAAAGGCATTAGTCAAATCCCTGAGAAAACCCAGGCAATCATGGACTATCCACTGCCCCAATCCGTTAAAAACCTGCGCCGATTCCTTGGCATGGTTAATCATTACGGAAGATTAATTGACAATTGTGCTGCCGTTCTTCAGCCTCTAACTGATTTACTTAAAGGTAATCCAAAGTGGTTCATCATTACGCCAGAAGCGGAAACAGCGTTTGCTGCCATCAAGCAGAATTTAATCCAGGTAACTTCCCTGAGCTACTTGGACACCGACGAGAAGGCTACTCTCGTCCTCAAGACTGATGCTTCACAATCCGCTGTCGGTGCTGTACTTCAACAACTAATTGGCAATGAGATTCAGCCGTTGTCTTTCTTTTCTCGGAAGCAACAATCAGCACAAACGAGATATAGTACTTTCGGTCGCGAACTTCTCGCGATGTATTTGGCCGTCAAACACTTTCGTCACGTCCTTGAAGGACGACGTTTTGTTATTCTGACGGACCACAAGCCTTTGATCTACGCATTTCGTGTCGCTTCCGATCGCTATTCTCCGAGAGAGACACGACATCTGGATTACCTCTCACAATTTTGTGTCGACATTCGCTACCTCGATGGTCCAAATAATGTTGTCGCTGATGCACTTTCACGTGCTCACATACATCAACTGTCGTCCTCACCAATAGACCTTGAGGAAATGTCTGTTGCCCAGAACAACGATCTTGAACTCGCTCAGCTTCGATCGAATACCACATTGAAATTCTTTCAATTACCAATTTTAAACTCAGACGCAAGGATTCACTGCGATGTCTCCACCGGTAAGCCAAGACTGTTTGTTCCACAGTCTTTCCGGCGAACCGTCTTTGACCATTTTCACGGACTATCGCATCCTAGCATTCGATCCACTATGAAATTGTTTACTGATCGTTTCATCTGGCCTAGTATG
>CALYDF020000215.1:0-30883 GCA_944474145.2 Dicrocoelium dendriticum
CATTCAGTCCTAACGTTTGGTTATGTGTGTTATGCCAGTATAGTTGATGAAAAGAGAGGGACTCAACGAACTATTACGGACTATTTTACGCTGCACAAGTTAGCGGCAACCGTTGACTGGGACCTAGACGCACAGTTCAGTCAATGAATCATGGAATGAATTAAAAGCGAAAATTAACTGAGTCATACAATCAGCCTCGTAAGTTGTACCATCACGAGCATCGCGTCGGACCAATACGTTGATCCGGAGCAGAACACGTGACTGGATCAACAGAAGAGATGAGATCTGGAGGCAACATTCGCTAAGCTCATGTGATACCACATGGCAGAATTACAAAGCAACCAGAAAGTAATGCACGTCGCTCATTAGAGTCAATAAGTCCGAATGGCAGGAAATCTAGGTGCTGAAATTTACAAGTAAAACCAAAATACTATACAGAAATGTGAATGGCAAAAGAAAGGTTAAGCCCGGAATACTCCAAATCAAGACGGCCAGTGGCCTAACAACTACTGCTATGGATTCCGCGAACGCTCTACTCCTACAGTTTGGATCAGTAGCTACAAATACCGTGGAACCTACGCCCTATCAACTCCCAACAAATGTCTTTGGCAACTCCCGCGTCGCCTTTACTCCAGCAGCTGTTGCAAGCAAATTACAGTCTCTCCGGCAGTACAGTGCCCCTGGAGCCGACTTGATCTGCCCAAGACTACGAAAAACCTTGCTCCCATCATAGCAGCACTACTTGTAGCTTCTTTCCAGGATCTGCTTAACTCCTATACACGCCCATCTGAGTGGGAAAATGGAATTATCACTCCAATATACGAAGGAGGTAAGCGACCGGATCCTACAAACTACCGACCTATTACTTTCCTCCTTATTTTATCAAAAGTAATGGAATCGGTAATCGCGGTTGAGCTGACACAATACATTGAAAGCCTATAAATAATTCCTAACGTCCAACATGGTTTCAGGCACAGACGATCTTGTCTAACCAATTGGTTGCTTACTCTGGACTCATGGACCAGGACGGCTGATGAAGGCGTCCCCATAGATGTGATTTACTTAGATTTTTCGAAAGCACTCGTCAGGGTCAATTACTTCTTTCTCCTCCACAAGCTTGCGGCCTACGGTATCAACGGTTCTCTGCTCACCTGGATAAAAGATTACTTACACGAAAGAGCAATGAAGGTAAGAGTAGCCGACACTCACTCTGCAAGCCTGTGTGTCTCCAGTGGTGTACCGCAAGGACCCGTCCTCGACCCGCCACTGTGTTTACTCTACAATAAGGACCTTTCAGCAGACATGTTATCCCCGATGCAAATATCTGCAGATGATGCTAAAATATGGCGCAATTCCCTCAGCATCCGACTGTGTATATCTTCAGGATGATTTGGCTGTGATTAACAAATGGGCAGAAGCGAATCAGTTCCCACTGAATCCTGCAAAGCGCCACCTGCTCACCGTGCGCAGCAGCTTCGTCAACACACCTTCCGGGGCAACACGTCCTACAATACGTGACTAGTGAAGGGGACTTATGTAAAATCGTGCAATAGAGTCTTAGCATTTCGCCTCAACGTTCCAAAGCAGCAAGTGTGGAGAACTTGAACATGAGACTTCTTTTGAGGCCAGCTGAGGTTACCTTTGAGCGACGGCTAGTACCATTGTTGATTAACTCCTATTTTCGGCCTCACGTTGAATATGAAATTGAGGCCTGGTGTCCATGGTTGAAACAAGACATTCGCCAATTGGAACAATCCCAAAGAACCGCCACAAAGGCAACGCATGGACTATCCGGTCCAAGTTACGAACTGCATCATGGTGTCTTCGGTATGTTCTCCTCAGAATACCAACGGCTTCGCGGAGATCGTATTCTCATATACCGGATACCAACTGAAAGCAAGTATCCATGTACATCACTGTTGACCCTAGCCCCTAACAAACAATGCCGATGCAACCACTTTTAAATAGTTGTTCATACACCCCGAGCGGTCGCAAAAAAGTGTCCTCCTGCGTTATTCGCCCCGAGATCTTCGGATTTATTCTCACAGTGACCTACGTACTATCATTCGATTGAGCTCCGCGAGCTCCTCCTACCACTGTTCACCTTTTGGATCTGTCATTCCTGGATCCGCAGAAATCTGTGCTTTTGCAATTTCGAAGTCAACCGTGCTTGAATTTTAGCAGACAATTTATTTTTCCTCTCGTCGCACAAGAACTCTGGTGGTCATATTTTAAAGATCTTTTTGAGAGTCACCCGAGCACCTTACTACCACTCCTTCTAGTCGCTGTACAAAGCAATAGTTGTCAATTTGGTCCGCCTTTTGTGCAGCCACTGTCGTCAATAGACAGTATTTTCCAAGTCGCACTGCCTTGCCGTCGTCCTACGTTGCTTCGCTACCTGTCCACTTACCTGCTGGATCAATAGTACGCACGTCGCCTATCTTTCCTAAGGAACGGATGACTCATTTGGACGCCACAAGTCTGACCCCCCTGACCTCAAACCAGCGCCGATCGCCGCGCAACGAAAACTGAAGCGAAATCATACACTGTGAGTCAGTCTCTCTATCCTCTTGCTACCTCTGCTCTAGTGTACACATCCAGATACTCCATTCCATCTTGTTAGTGGTGAATCTCTACACCATATCACCACCATCTGCGGTCATTCCCACTTCGCTGCCCCATTACTGACCGTGACCACATAATTCAGTAGAATTATCCATTCTAAGCTAGTGGTAAGTGAGAGATCTACAACATAGATTCTGAACTCACCTTTTCTATCTAATCCCTTTTGGAATTGGTGCAAGTCAAAATAACAAAGTACACGCCTCAAGTGGATATGGCCCATTCGAAAATCAATTGTGACCTATGTGTAAAAACTGTTAAGTCTGGTCCAGTTTGCTTTAACTGTCAAAAAGCGTACCATTCGAAGTGTTTAGGGATGAGTGCACTCGAAACTAGACAATACAGCAGCAAAACCGAAGCATTTTTGTTCTGCCAGGTGTGCAAATCCATTCCTGTCGTTAGTTGTGTAATTTTCCTAATGAAAAAGTGTGAAAAGTTGGCGGAAACAGTTGAGCAACTGGTGAACGCTCGCAACGCAGCTGTGAAAGTAAACAACGCTATACTTGAAACTGAACGGACACCTACAAACTCCCCGTTTAGGCCGAGGAAGAGGGCCAGGCATCCGAACCCCACCATCACGTCTCAGTCTCCAACGGCCCCTAGCCTCATGACTCCACTAAGTGAAAAAGTCGTTTACAACCCACTTGCTACTACGTCCTCCAAGGGTGTAATAACTAGTAATTCAGTTGACATACTCGACACACAAAACTCCAGCAAGCCTACGGTAAAAAATAACTGGACATCCTACGCAGCGGTTGCTTCTAGGAAAACGCCGTCAAAGACACCTGTGACTCCACTTATCGGAGAGGTCAAAACTGTGCCTCAACATGGATCGCTATCGCCAGTGCGGTTCACAAATCCACAAAAAGCAAAAGAACCTAGTGCTGTTAAGTCGCAAACCACAAGGCGGAATCATGGTGCCTTAAGTCTTGTGTGCACTAACGTTCCTGAATCCAAATCCAACACAATAAAGGGCAAACTGATAGACGATCGTAGTCAGTGGGATTCCATCTGTAGTGCCATCAGCATGCGCGCTGAACCCACTACGCTGAGCCGCATCGCAAGACACCCAAACAACTTACACTATGGTGAACCTCGACTACTTCGAGTAACACTACATTCCGCGGAAGAAACGGAATCCATTCTGCTCGCTGCAAATCGACATCACAGAGCATCGAACGGAGTATGTATCTTACCGGATATTCCGTGGAAAGAACGTTCAAAGGATATGAACAATCAACAGGGAAGTAGAAAACACGCGCTGAAAACCGTCATTATTCATGGCGTCCCCGAGTCTCAAGCTTCACCTCCTGAAGAAGCTCAGGCACATGACCTGGAGCAATGGCGATACATTCGTGAGGCGTTGTCTTTAGAAAATGTCATTGCTACCTCCCTGACCAGGATTCCCGTGTCACCAAATTACAAAGGGTATGGTCCTAGGTTGCTGAAGTTGGTCTTACCGTCTGAGCTAACTTTACAGACAGTTCTAGAGAACTGGGGTAAATTCCGGAACATGCTACCAACAGAAATTCGAATTAAAGCAGCAGGTTTACGACCAGAGGCTACTGGTTACTCCATGGAGAGAACCAACTCAGTGGGAACAACCGTTGTTGCAGAGTCCACCACAGAGACTGATCTGACTGCCGTCATAGCATCCGGCGAAGCACTGCAGGAGGTGAGTGACCATCAGGATCATCATGAACCTGATCATACGGTGCAGAGAGTTATCCTAAGTCATTCTCGCGAGCCTAAGACAATTCCAAAAAACTAGTAGCAGCCGACCTCAAGAGGGTCGGCCAAGTCTCAAACCTGTTGTCTACATCCACAAACAACCTTCTTACCTATGAATCACTCTCCTGTTTTTATACCAACGCACAAGGTCTTTTAAGCAAACTGACGGAGCTTCGCCTACGTCAGACCTCGATGTCAAGCGACCTCGTTATGATAACGGAGACCTGGTTGAATGAAGCGATCAGTGATGCAGAAATCGCACTACCTGGGATGTCTATTCTACGCAATGATCGACCAAGTAGAGGAGGTGGAGTAGTACTTTATTATCGCAGCGAACTACACATTGATCTCATCGATGACCCAGAGGTTCAGATTGTCGATGCGCTTTGGTGTCGTCTTCAACTTAGCCGTGGGGACGCATGTTTGTTGGGTGTGGTGTATCGCCCTCCGTCGGCTACTTTGGAAATGGACAACCGCCTAGCCTCCACAATGAAGACCATTCTCTCGCAGTCGTACAGCCACATTCTCCTGGTTGGCGACTTCAATATTCATACCATAGAAACCCCAGCCTGTATCAACGAACACTTCAAAATGGAAGTACAGGAGATAATCAGTGGGCTACCACTCTACAATCACATCACATCTCCCACAAGATTCAGGACGGGAAACAAACCGGGTGTCCTGGATCTTGTATTCACCAATGAAGAGCTTATGATCGAAACGGTATCGATAGAGAGTCCTTTAGGCCGTAGCGACCATGCAACCCTCATGTTCAAGTACATCTGTTATGCAGAGTATTCCTCAGAAAACACAGCGGAATGTCAGCTCATTACGGATTACGGCGCTCTACTCAAACTTATAAATGCTACAAACTGGGCATTTCTAGCAGAACGATCCCCCGATGACGCCTGGTCTGAATTTGCTCACCAATTCAACACGTTAGTAACTAGTGCTTCTAGGAAAAGACCTTCGCGAGCGAAGACAGTAAAATCATTCATACGCAGCAGGACACGCAAGTGTATCGTCACGAGGAATTTACTCTGGCGAAGATACAAGGAGTCATCGAGTGCCGAAACATGGGAAGCCTACACTATCCAAAGGAATCACTGCGTAAACCTGGTACGCGAAGATAAAATACAGCACCAACAGAATCTAGCCGAGAAATTCCTTTCAAACCCCAAGCTCCTGTACAGACACGTTAACAAGCTCCGCAAAGTGCAGCGAGGAATTCCTGCTTTACACACATTGTGTGGACTTGCACAAAACGCAACCGAGGCGGCCAACGCCCTATGTCAACAATTCACCCCGAACTTCCAGAGCACGACATCGCCGCATACACTGTTCCCAATCGTTGTACCACCACCAGGACTTAGCCACATCACGTTTACGACTGCGGATGTTATGAAAAGGCTAATTGCCCTGCGCGAGCATACCTCTCCCGGTGTTGATAATATTCGTCCAAAAGCGTTGAAAATGGCTGCAGTAAACCTGGCGGACCCCCTCTGCAAGTTCTTCCAACGATGCCTAAATGAGATGCGCGTGCCAACAATGTGGAAGCAAGGCATCGTCACTCCCATCCATAAGGGAGGAAGTCGTACAGATCCGGCCAACTATCGCCCGATAACACTACTTCCGGTGCTCTCCAAAATCATGGAAGCGATTGTTGCCGAAGCGCTGATGAACTTCTTGGAAGAACGCAATATCATAGCACAAGAACAACATGGGTTTCGCAAGAACCGATCTTGCACTTCAAACTTGCTGCTTGCCAGATCCAGTTGGACTGAGACCGTTGACAGCGGCGTAGGTGTTGACGCAGTATATCTGGACTTCTCAAAGGCTTTCGACCGTCTGAACCACCGTATCCTCCTTCACAAGCTGCAGTGTTGTGGAATTGGTGACCCAATCCTCGGTTGGATAGCTAACTTCTTGCTTCAACGACATCTGAATGTAAGAGTTCGCGGCGTCATCTCTGACCCAATCGACGTTAAGTGCGGAGTGCCCCAGGGCTCAGTACTTGGTCCACGACTATTCCTGATTTACATAAATGATCTCGCGACAGTAATCAACTCCAACTCCTTACTCTTCGCTGATGATCTCAAGATATGGCGAGCCATTAGAACAGCCAGCGACAATGCAGCACTTCAGGATGATCTGGACAGGGTCTACGAATGGTCGACTCAGAACCTGCTTCAGTTCAACGCTACAAAGTGCAAGGTGTTGAGCATACGCCATAAAGCCACTTGCGAATACAGACTGGGGGATCAAATATTGCAGCGCACTACAACGGAATGCGATCTAGGAGTGGTAGTGCAGGAAGATCTGGGCTGTTCCCGTCAGGCCGAGAAAGCCTCCAAAAAAGCTAACCAAAACCTTGGCCTTTTGCGGAGGGCATTCGGGCGCTTCGATCCTTCCATCTTTTCTCAGATGCTCAACGCCTACATTCGGCCTTATTCTGAGTACGCCATCCACGCCTGGCAGCCATGGCAAAAGCAAGACCTTACCGCTCTTGAACTGCCACAACGAAGGGCGACCAAGAACGTAAAGGGCCTGTTTCATCTCCCTTACCGATTGAGGCTGAAAACCCTCGGGGTCTACAGTGGACAATATCGACGCCTGCGTGGCGACTTGATAATGACTTACATGATCCTGAGGAATCCAAACCATTGTTGTCGTCACCTACTAAAGCTGAATAGCAATACAACACTCAGAGGACACCAGCTAAAGCTGGCCACACAATACAGCCGGTTGGAATGCCGCCGGAATTTCTTTTCCCTTCGTGTATGCGAACACTGGAACGCTCTTCCCACATACGTTGTTTCTTCCCCACGCTAACGGTATTCAAAAGACGTCTGGATGATTCGCTTATCCACCTACATTACGCTATATAATCAGAGATGTCCACGTCAAACAAACGCGAAAAAACGGTGCTCATTCTCAGCTTTTGTGCTTTACTATTTACACACTGCTGTTGTGGAATATAGTTTCGGATATATCACAACTGCATTCATCAGTTTACCCCAGTCCAAGAAAGCGGCGCACGAGTAAGCGTTGGTCGTTTCTCTTGTTCTTAAGGCATGCCTTACCCATATTACTTCCCATATTACTCTACAGTAACAATTCAGTACACATTCTACAATGTTTCTATGAATAAGGGTCACTTGAATTCACTAGACGCTTAGATTGACGATTTACACTTATGTTTATTACACTTCAACCATCCTACGGGACTTGTAAAGCAATCGTTTCTTTAACTGTAATATATCATTGTTCATTGTAATGACGCAACACTTGCGTTTGAATTGTAAAAGGTATTTTTACTCACTTGGAATCTGTTCCCACTGGAATGCATTACCGCGATATGTTGTGAACGCACTAGACATGACGACATTCGAAAGACTCCTAGACTTTTATGTTTGTGCTAAACGTTACACAACAGTTTGCGAAAGTGCAATGCTTCAGCCAGTAATATTTCACCTTCCAGATTGGAACATTTTGATTTTTCTCTTCTTTTGCCTATCCATCCTGTGGGTTTTGTAGATTTATGCTTTTTATCCCATCATACGCCATTGAACTATTGAATACTATTAAACCTGATCACTAATGGACGATATAGAGTGAGAAATGAGGATTATCTCAGCCGAGAGAAAACAGCAGCTTTGTCACAAACAACAGCGAATCACATTTGATGGAATAGGCGCGTTGAAGAAGCGTGCGCCCTGGCCAGAAAGACGAAGCAGGACTGAGGCGTCCAAACATGACTCCAGGCAAGCACAGCTGAGTTAGGTGTAACCGTGCAGAACGTACGATCCATAGCACAGCGGATCACGGTGGCAGATGTGATAATGAAAAGTAAACAACATGAAGTAGTAGCGAAATAGAGCTTCCCCTCGATATACAGTATAAACCATGTATAGCTTTAAGAATACCATATTTTGATCGCTGCGCACAATGTGTTATTATGCTTGGAGGGGTACAATACAAGTTGTTCGACTTGTTTCGTAATATACCAACATCGCGGCGCGCCTTCCGTCGTTATTAGCTTTTACTCAAAAACGTATTCACAGTACGCATTAGTAAATCAGAACAAAGGATCGCAGCGAACTCTTTCAGCGCAGTGTAAATATGTTTCACATGATAGATCCAACCAATGTGACAGGGAACTATGGTTGGCGGCATCCAGTTCCGGATTTTCCTGTCACTGAGGCCTTCATAGGACAGCGCCAGGAGGCCTGGGCATACAGAGGGACTATGGATGGCTTGCGCTGCATTACCCGAAGCTCCATCCACACACCACATATCCAATGTACGCCAGAAGGAGTAAGACCGGGAGGAATGCGGATAGGAGCCACGTCTCATCAACGAAGCCGATGCACACTCCTTCACAGGCAAACACAAGCACGGTGTATTTAAGGAATCAAGCGCACACAAGGCGGTGGCTGGACCGTAGTCCGCTCCACACTGAGTGCATGGAACCACTCTTCGAGCCTAGCACGACCACAAGGACCGTGCACCCTGTCCCCTCCAGCAACGACCAACTTGCTCCTGGAGACAGTATGGACGAGGTGGGGGGGTATTAGAACAGTAGGTACCTTGTCAACATGCACATCAAGCGTAGCTACACCGGGGATATCAAGCAACAGTCATTCACTTGGAACGACCAGGTGAAATAAAATAAATCCAATGATGCATACAGATACTGTGGCATAACTCTTCGCTAAATTATCACATGAAGCAAGTTGGTTAGCGACGGATCCGCGATAAGTAAGAAATGTCCATAATTTACTTAAAAATGCTACAAAGGCGCTAAAGTTAAGGTAAATAACCACCATTATTTTAAGCGACTTGGGCAAATGAATAGCAAATTAGTCAAGTAGGCAGCAAAAACCGAATAAAGTGGAATGAATTTTATCCAGATTAAGTGGAACTAGTTTAGTCGCAAAATTGGTTTAGCCTAACTGCGGTGAGGAAGCGTCATGAATGCAACATCAGTTACAGCATGGGGCACAAATAAATATACATAGCTATATAGATACAAAATACTTCCTGAACAAAGACCAGGCGTGTGCGGCAACTCACAGTTTCGCGCTTTCGAGCCGCTTTAAGCCTGAGGACTTCTGTGTCAGTATGGTCGCTTTCGTTAACTAGACGTTCACCGCACATCCCAGTAGTGTCCACTTTAGGAGTGTCACTTCTGAGAGACTGGTCATCCTTATTGATGAGGGAGTGCGCCACAATGGGTACGTTTGATCGCAGATGTTTTCGATCGTGGGGCGATGAAGAAGCCACATCCTGGATTAAAGGTGGTTTAGATCCATCGCGCCGAGTAGGCGGTCTGAGTGGTTCACCGTTATGTTTTGCATGCTGCCTTTGTGTGTGTGCCCGCAGAAGCTCTGAATAACCTCTCTGTCTTTGATACTTTGTCCACTAAATAGAATTAGAGAATGAGTTGTTATCAGGGAGGACTAGCCAACACCAAATATGCAGTCTAACTGAAAATCGCGAAACTGATATTTGATACAAGTAATTGGATGTATTGTCACAGTAACGAGCGGAAAAAGGTAAGGTTCAGCCTAAGGTTAACCATCCTTAACCATTGACATCGGAAGAGATAGGTTGGTGATAGCCTCTCCAAGGCTTACCCGTTAGTGTGACTACTATCGCCCCACAATGGATGGAACCACGCTTTGAGCATAGCACAGTCACGAGAATCGTGCACCCAGTATCCCCATAAAAGATTAGCGGCCTCCTGGAGCTAGTACTCGGGCCGGGAGGTGCTGGACAAGTAGACACCTAGTCAACATTTACATTAAGCGCATCCACACAAGGGATATCATGCAACCACCACAGAAATTGTAGAAAAATATACACGCAAAATTGACACGGCATCTGCAGCAGACTAATAGGACTGAGCAAATGAAATATAAGGGAATACTTGTTATCCAGGTTACGGATATATATATATATATATATATATAAGTACGCAGTTCTGGCGAAAAAATTTCAAGCTTCTCTTAAACAGCCATTCATAAATAGATAGTCTACGTTGCACGGGGTGCAAACATAAGGGAGGAAGATGTGTTTTGTCCACACACCGACAATGCGTGCGACGCAGCTACTACACGCTTAGCCGCGGAACCAGAGGTGTACCGGAGCCAACGAGATACCACCAGAAGTGTTGAAACGGCGCACTCGTGTTAATATATTCGTTACACCCCTTTTCTGAAAAGTCCGTGATTTGAAGAGCAAGTGTCGGCTGACTTGTGAGATGCCCTTGTGCCACCACTGTACATAGGGCAAAGAGAGCAAGCAATGCACGAATTATCTTGTCAGCAACTTGCTGTGTTGTGGAGTTGCTTACTTGAATCCGGCTCAGCAAGCTGAGGATGTCCTGTTCCATAAGCTGAGGATGTGTGCAGTTGGTGGCGCACCGCACCAGCGTATCAAGGACTTCCTTATCAGGAGAAGATGGTGGCTTCAGGTGGAGGACCATCTAACGGAACGTTACCTGTCCACTAGCGGCGTACCCCAAGGTACAGTGCTGGGACCCATTTTATCTCTGATCCACATCAACGAAGTACCTCAGCTTTTTCGGTCGCCCTGAGCATTATTTGCGGATGGCCTGAAGATTTGGAGGATTATTGATTCTCGCGGCGACTGTGACTTCCTTCAGTAGGTCCTCGACCGCCTATCCCGGTGGTTTACGGAAGCTGACCTACCGGTCAACACGGCCAAGTCCTGGTTTGTGAGCCTGGGGTGGAGTAGCAATGGGCATGCGTACACCCTGGCCGGCCACCCGCTGCATCCCACCAGTTCCGTAAAAGATCTAGGCGTACTCTCATGCTGTGCTCTGAAGTCTGTCGACAACACGAACAGACTACGCAAACAGACTACGCCTGCCAAAGCAGGCACTTAGACGCAGCTTCTGCGCTTGGTCTGAAGAGATTGCCACTCGTCTGTTCTCTTCCATAATAAGACCGGTGCTTGAGTACAACTCACCCGCCTATTGCCTGATCATAATCGGTGAGATGCCGAGTGGAATGGGTCCAGCATGTAGCCACTCGGCTCATCCCCAGTTTACGGGGTATGCCGTACGAGGACCGATGTAATAATAATAATAAATAAACCGCCAGCTGTACGCCGTAACGGCGCTTCCCTGTCACGCGACCAATACCGGTCGCGCGTGGGCTGAGTATACCGCGAGGACGCCCGCCCCTACGCTGATTCGAACCGGTGACCTTATGGTTGCAAACTAGACGCGCATACCACTCGGCCACCGGCCGGCGAGGACCGACGTAGGAGACTAGGGCTTTTATACCCCGTCATATCGTCGGTTTCCAGTTGATCTCCTTATGACGCACCGGCTACCGCACCTGCGTCACTTCCCTATATTGGAACCGCTGCCGCAGGTTCGAGCACCAAGCAATACACGCGGACACCGGTACAAACTAGTGGTACCGGATCTAAAACACATCGAGCGTCCAGCGGTAAAATATTGGAACAAGTTGCCGGAGACGCTAGTCTAGGTGAAATCGGTGTCGGAATTTAAGAGGTTTCTTGACGCCTACTTTGCAGACTACAGGTATAGGGAGCGTATCGCACCAGGAGATGATGTATTGCAGCTGCAATATGTTGCCACCACGCAGGAATTAGTGACGTGATTGCGCGCATGTGCACGATCCATCTACGATGCAGCAACGCAGATTGTTATTTTCTCGCTCTCTATTCTCAGTGTTCAACCGCTTTGTTACTCAGGTCGTTGAACCGCACATGGTGATAGAGTGATGTGAATTCCGTTCGGGCCACAGCACTATGTATATGACGTGCGCGACTTGTCAGTTGCAGGAGAAATACCGAAAGCCATATCAGTCATTGTGTTTGCTGTTTGTAGCCCCCACCAAGGCATTTGACGCGGTGAACCGCGATGCTGTGTGGCTAGTGTTGGATACGTATAGTCGCCCGCAATGGTTTGTAAGTCTAATTGAATGTCCCTACTGTGGCATATGGGCGAGGGTGCAACATTGCGAATTGATCTCCGATTAATTTAAGATTAAATTTAATGTTGTGATCTCACTTCGATGAACCAACTAGCATTTAATGTTGCCTGTAGTGTGAAGCAAGGCTGTGTCATGTCCTCTGTCCTGTTTAATATTTCGCAGCATGCAATGATATTTTGTTGCTGCTTGTGATTACGATGTACTTGTGGAGCCCCGTACTGTTGGCGGTTTGCTGAACATCAGTCGTTTAGGGGCGAGAACTATGGTGAGTAAAACAACCATTCGTATGTTGCAGTTTGTCGACGATTTTGAGTTGTTTGCACGCAGCGCGGATCAGTTGCCGCGCAGGACGACGGCTCCCGCTTCGACAACGGCGAAGTGCGAGTTCACCATAGATGCAAGCAAAACATGTCGTCAATTATAGAAGTCACCAGGTATGGAGATTGTATGCTAGTTGCAAATGCAGGTTGCTGATGCTATATTTGAGACAGCACCGAAATTTTGCCACCTTATCGTCGTAATATGCACCGGCCTCCAGTTGATGAGCCAGCTGCATATTCGAGTATCGAAGGCGACTGCTGCGGTTGGTAAAATGAAACGAAATTGCTGGTATTCGAATCCATGGCACACTCTGTTTTCTATACTGCAGATAAACTTGGACGATATACCGGAAGTATGTCCAATATTTGGCACAATTCCATCAACATTGTCTAGGATTCTGCGCATAGGGTAGGTTGTGCGAGTTGATGAAACGGAGGTGCTCTGTCGCAGTGGAATCAATGCAGTGAACTGCATACTTTGCTGGGGCACCTGAGTTGGCTCGAGCATGTTCGCCTCATCGATCCGACCCGGGTACTGAAACAGATGCAATATGGCTAACTGCGTACAGAGAAGCGAAACGTCGGAAAATAAAAGTTACATTAACATGACATAATAAAGTTGCATTTATCACGAACTAACCTTGATTTCCGATGTTGGGGATCAAAGGCAGTAGGTCGGCACCAATGGCGTGAGCTAAGCAGGTTGGTGGTTGTCCAGGTTCAGGAGAAAGCACTGTTACATGCAGAGGGGAAACGCTTGATACGAATGCGACAGGCGCCGATGGGGTTTACCCCATCGACGTCAAGCGAGTGGTGCTGTAGCACATACGATAGCGAGCGCTTGAGACAAGCGGGACTCCTAAGCCACCAGCGTGGACACGTGTGTCCAGTATCCAGAAGACGACCAGTTAGTTGAATAGGTACTCTCCATCAGCACAAAGCTTGGTAAATACGCGCTTTCCGATTCAATTCTATTTACTAACCCAGACCAATAATGTGGTTGATGTGGTAGGCGTGCTACATCATCGTTGAAGTGGTCTGTAAGTGTGCCTGCGTGTTGCGATTATTGCATTTCAAGGGCTGGTTGTTGGTTGATATCACTGGTGTGGCTGCACTTGCTGAGAATGTTGACAAAGTGCCTACTTGTCTGTTACTCACCACATGGTCTATACTGCTTCCAGGAGACTGTGGAACGTTGCTTGATGGGAGGACAATGTGCTCGGTCCACGTGCCGGTACTGGGTTCAACGAGTGGTTCCATACATCCGGTGTGGAATGGGCTGCGGACTAGGCACCTCCTTATGTATTCCGGTACGCTTGACTTCCCAAGTAGACAGGAATGCTGCTGCTCTGCATGTTGTAAGTGTAGGGGCCGACTCCGGTGATGTAACGTGGCACTCATCCACATTCCTCCCAGTCTCATTCCTTGGGATCTACATCGGATAAGTGTATGTAGACAGAGCTGTGGGTGGTGTAGCGCAAGTCCCCTTGTCCCTGTCAGCAGCAGCGTCCTGTGCTTGTCCTACCTAGGCTGCACTGGCAGGCAAATCCACAGCCGAATGTCGTCAAACATGGTTGGCGGCATCCGGTTGCGGATTTACCTGTCACTGCGCCCTCCATAGGACAGCCACAGGACGCATGTGCCTACAGAGGGACCATGGATGGCTTGCGCTGCACCACCCACACACCACATATCTAGTGTAAACCAGAAGTAATAAAACCGGATGGCACGTAAATGGGAGCCACGTTTCCTCAATGCAACCGGTGTATATCGAACAACCTTGCGAAAAGCAATCAACTGGATCTCAAGATACACTAATTACGCAGTAATCATTAAAGCTCGTTGAAAGTGACCCACAGCTGTTAACATCTAAAGTTAAGCCACAAGAGGACATCAAGGCGCGGCGAACATTGCCAAGAAGCAGAGTCCATTTTCCATACCGCGTCGTATATTACGCACCTTGACAATACCATCTTGTTTTGCTGAGCACTTGGATTTACTGCTTGCTGCCAGTTTTCTTTCGCTTATTGGGCTCCGGATTCTGCTAGGATGTGAGAGAATACCTCTAGCAAGACTTAGAGGAAGAACATGATGTGCTACCTAATAACAACAAGACTGCATTCACCAACATTACTTTGCTTCCGACTTTTTCGCTATACATTAGATACGGCACTTTAGCCTCCTTGCCTCCCATGCCTCAGCCTTGCGACATTGTATCAGATAGAGTAAGATTTTTTTACCGACTATTCTCACTGGAGTTTCTACTCCTGGTCGCTTGAACATCAAGCAAGTGCCGCACTAGTGCGGAGGTATGTAGGGCATCTTTTACATTTTACCACATAAGCTTCGCTAGAAAATTGCCCTTAATCAGCTGACGATCCACTACCTATATTGGCCATCATTCGAAAGCTCCATCCAACATATCATAGGTCATCGAATTTCGAACAACCTACCATCTAAGCAGCAACATCCCTACCAGGCTTCCTTTGTTTTTCCGCGCTTACTTTGTGGGTGCATTAAAATGCAGCAATGGGAATACATGGTTGCACAACCATTTTGCATCCGAGGACCACGAGGCATTGATCCGGAAATCCGCACCTAAGGTGCGCACCTACAACAAAAGGCAGTGAATGAACCGTAGTCCGCTTTACAGTGGGTACATGGAACTACTCTTCGATCCTAGCATGGTCAAGAAGACGGTGCACCCGGTCCCCCCAGAAACAATCCACAGTCTCTTGGAGCCAGTAATCGAAGTGGAGTGTGTTAGAAAAGTAGACACCGTGTCACCCCACACAGGGGATATAAAGCAACAACCAATCAGTTGAAACGACGATATCAACTAAAATAAATCGATTAATGCATGCAGATGCGCTGACATAGCTCTTCGCCAAATGAGCATGTGAAATAAATTGGTTATCAACACTATATACAGTGTTAGCTGTACGCCGTCTTACTGACGGTACGTTCCGTCCACTTGTTCACGCCCAATGAGTTGCGCTGCTACGTCGGTCTCTGCCCTTGTTTATCTACTCTCCATCCCTTGTAACTTTTGTCAGTGAACGTTGGGTCCGACCGCTCTTACTCTTCTTCGTATTCTTGTACTTGACATGTCTTTTACGTGTCATCTTTTACGATTAGAATCTGAGTAGACCCAAAAAGAAGTACGAGGTCAGCGACGGCTAGGGAAGATGTCAGTGATTCCAAGCCTCGTAGTCTAGTATTAAAAATTATCCATCGAGTGACGTACATTAGTTACTATCAGACGGTATTCAAAGAATTTTCATCCTGTCTTTAGAAATAAAGATCTTGATAAAGCTGTCTCGTTGCCGCACACGTCTACTGTAAACATCTTTATTCATAAAAAGCACACACTACAGAATCGATTGTCTCAGGCTATCAGAAGCTTATCTTCGCTCCGAACATTTAAGATGCAAATAAAAGAGTACTTACCAGTTAAGAAAATTAAAGAAAAATTTCGCGTTAATTGCACAGACGCATGTGCGTATGCGAACGGGCCTGATAACATCTAAGTACGCGCGTAATTAGCACTACAAAAATACAGATAAAGATGAGGAGAAATGCCTGTCGATACTATGTGAACTACCATGTTTTCTTATCATGAGTTTTGCTAGGTATATTAGCTCCAACTCTCATTTCGTCCCACTACATTGTCACTTACTTTGAAATTGTTCAAACTGATGGCTCACCGACTCGACAATATGAGTCTATCGATAGTTTGGATAAATGAAAGGTCTCTGATTTTCTGTTCGTCTATACTGTTATATCTTTCGGGTTGCGCAGACTTATGGCCTATTTGTAGCCTATGAGAACATGTGCACATGGAGGAGTTGGATAGATAAGGCTTGTTACGTATGCCGTTGGATAATGATTCGTGAAAACGGGCGATCACATGACTGGTTGACACTGACCATGACTTATCTTCCTTAGTTCATTGATTTTTATTTCCGACATTTCTAGACACTGTAACGTAGGAAGCTTTTATAAAACCGTTCCGTACCACGCGTGTGCGTTTGTTCCGTCCATCGGCTAAAGGTCATACTTAAGGTTTTGGCGACGAGGTTAAACTATCGCGATATTGCACCTTCCTACATTACTTTGGAATAGTCCATCTGCGAAACTCACACCGGCTACCTGGAACCGCTGGAAGCACACATTTTGGATGATTTGGAGCTACTACCAGTTTTTCAACTAAACACGATACTCTCAGAGAGCCATAAACTTAACTTAATGAGAAACTTTTCTGTGGATGTAGGCCAAAGATCTTTTGATTTCCTCCATGTCGATGAGAAGGCGACAGTCACCAGGGTGCTAGAACTTTTCAGCGGGTTATGAGGTTCACTGTGCAGTACTCTTTCTCGACCTTGCAAAGAAAACCCCGATGGGAGTGTCACTGCGTTCATTGCGCGCATTCAGCAAGCCGTACCAGAGTGTCGGTATAGTGAAATCCCAGTTACGAAGTTCGCTGAGGCAATGGTTTTACAGCGCCTGATATCCGGTATCCGTAACGAACAGGCTCGTGAAAAATTCTGTTCGGAAGATGAGACAACGATGAGCTGGGAGAAGACCTGCAATATTGCTCAGCAACTGGATTATGTCCGTAAACAGTTAGCACCTTTTTTCCTACAACCTCATGCAGACAAAATCCAATCAATCGATCGAAAAGTGGTTACCCCCAGACGGTTTGAATAGCCTTTTATTTGTTACCGATGTGGAGATCAGCATGTATCCACCGAGGAATGTCTTCGTAAACAGAGTATCTGCCGCTAGTGTGGAAAATTAGGGCACTTGGCCCGAGTTTGCCCATCCAAAGTTGGCACAGCTGCGACATCACATTTTCCCAAGAAGCCGTGATGATCGTCCAGTCTTCGGAGGAACTTGACGAGTGGAAAACGATTTGGAAAGAAAAATCTAGCATCTGCAGCATTCACCCAGCCTACACTGTGCAATTGGAAACAGAACGCCACTTGATTAAAATGGAAGTGGATACCGGTGACTCAGTTACCATAATCAGTGCTGCATCAGTTAAAAATTTACCCAAGTTATCCACCTGTGAATTCACTTTGCGCACGTACACTGGGCAGCCGATAGTAGTCCTGGGAAAATGCACTGTCCATGTTAATTATCAAGGAGAGAAGCACACCTTACAGGCATATATTGTGGTGAATGATTGTCCAAACTTACTCGGGCGCGAGTGGATTAAATGCCTTCCGGCTGCGCTAGAGACAGTGAACATACCCATTAACCAGCACTTGGAGGATATGCGCAACAAATATTTCAACATTTTTGATGAAAAACGGGGCAATTGAACAGATATCAGGCTAGCATCCAATTACGGCCTGGAACTCAGCCCCACTTTTTCAGGGCACGTACCCCACCTTATTCCCTGAGATTAAAGGTGAAAGAGGAGATAAAGAGGTTGCAATCCGCAGGAACAATGGAGCTAGTCCAACACAATGTGAGAGGGGAGCTCCGATAGTTACAGTCCTGAAGCGTCGAATGGAATGGCAGAACGTGCAGTCCAGACTGTTAAGCAAGATCTCCTCAAGCAGACTCATGGAACTCTACAAACTAAGCTGGATCGTCTCCTGTTCTCTTCCCGCACGACACCGACTTAGTCGACAGAGAAGTCACCCGCGGAATTAATGTTTGCTCGGCCACTACGAAAGAGACTGCGCCTACTTTTTCCGAACCCTTGAAGCAGAATGGAGGAAAAACAGGAGAAAATGTGTGGGGATGACAAGGTGCCAGAGAAATTGTCACAATTATTTTGATCCGGTACACATAAGACTGCATCATGAAACAAGCTGGCAACCTGCTACACTTAGGTCCTCAACGATTAACCAAGCGGAGCTACAGCTGGAGAATGGCCTTATGGTGCGTGGCCATTTTGACCATATCCAGCCACGCTCAACCGAACCACATGAGTGGGATCGGAAATCGACTGCCACTGAAGCAAAAACGGACGGAGAAACTGTCTCACAAAACTAGGAACCGCAAACGGATGCGGAACAACCAGAAGTAAGACGCTCAAAACGCACGCCTAAGCCAGCTGATCGGTATAAACTCATAGTCTTTACCAGAGAAGAATGGGTGTCACGTACGCAGTTGAGTAGTGATTCGTGAAAACGGGCGATCACACCATTGGTTGACAATGACCTTATCTTACCTTCCTTAATTCACTGGTTTCTCTTTCCGGCATTTCTAGACACTGTAACGTAGGAAGCTTTTATTAAACGGTTCCATATTACACCTGCGCATTCGGTTCCGTTTATCGGCTAAGGGCTAGACTTCACAAGATTTATTTGATTTTTTCTTCATTTGCACTGTTTCTTACTCTGCTTGCACTCAGTCTGAAGACCCATCGAGGGCACATGAAAAACATGCGCACATCGGTGGGTGGAAAAACTAGCTTTTTCTTTCGCCTTTGTGTATTTCTGTGTGGAATGCACATCGATCCCACTGATAAAAAGCGTGCTCCTATTATCTCAGAAGTATGACCAACTACTAGCCAAGTTTGAGGAAATAGTGACCACCAAAATCACTGGGGTTGGTGTAAGTATAGCAGACCCAATCCTCCCCCTTGGTTGCTTCTCCTAACCCGCGAAGAACTTTTAACAACACCGTAAGCAACACGACACCTAGAGTCCAGAACATCAACAACTGTCCCAATACCACATGTAGCTCACATTTGACTAAAGCAGTTCCCAGCTCAATCGGAGTAACTACACGCAAGGCTACTTCCAAACTCCCGACGGTGTGCGTAGAAAAAGAGCAAGCCTTTACGAGCCAAAGTTGGGTTACGGTTGCCTCCAAGAAGAGCCATCATTTAAAAGTAACATCACCCCCAACTGGATCGGAAACTGAGGAGCGTAGAGGAGTTTTCCAGGTGCAAGCACCACCTGTTTCCTACGGTACATCTCCGAGTACTTCAGTCAATAACCGCTACATGTTGAAAGGTGTAAAGAAACAACTGCCTGTACTGAGCGTACTGTGCTCCAATATTCCAGAATCAAATTCGACATCGATAAGAGGCAGGCAGTTGGATGACCTCAACCAGTGGGACATTATTAGTAACCTAATCGGAGTTGTACTGAAACCTGTACACGTAATGCGTATTACACAACACCCCAACTCTAAACATTTCGGAGAGCCAAGACTACTACGCGTTGTGTTGAACTCCATCACTGAAGTGGAATCAGAACTGCTGTCGACAGTTAGTCTCAGAAATGAACACTGCTCCATCTGTATCTTTCCAGACATCACATGGGGCGTGCGTTATCGAGTTAACCGCACCTCAGAGGACTACCGGAAGGAAACTTAAACTAGAACCATATTTCTTCACGGGGTTCCTGAAAGTGAAGCAGGTGATGAGCACGAAATAACAACCCATGAGAAAGAACAGTGGTATTATATTCGTGAAATACTCAGCTTGGATGATATGTTAGCGAAATCCGTGTCATGGCTGCGTACCTCACCGAACTAAAAAGAAAGTGGCGCGAGAGTGTTGAAGTTGGTCCCTCAGTCAAAATATATGGTAACACGGCTGCTAAAATGCTAATACATGTTCCGTTGCAGGCTACCACCTGAATTTCGGCTGAAGACAGTCAGCGGTATGCCTTCTAGAGATGATATGTCACTCAAAGAACCAAACACGATGGGATCTACGAAAGAACAATGCACCAGTAGTGTGTCGAATGAGTCTACCAGTAGGAGATGATATTGACCAGACATCTTACATTGTACGTAGAAGATTAGACACGGGACTAACTACACGGGCGATGAATAAGACGTTAAACGTTTCACTAAGTACACATCGAAAAAACGATTAGTCGCCGGCCACTCATTGGTTGGCGAAACTTCACATATGAGTTACACAACCTCCGAAACATTACTTAAATCTGAAAAACTTTCATGTATGTACACTAACGCCCAAGGGCTCATCAGTAAACTTACCGAACTTCGGCTACGTCAGGTTGCGAATGCTTGGGATCTGATTTCTATCACCGAAACTTGGTTACACCAAGAGGTGACTGATGCTGGGGTTGAGCTAGCCGGAATGTCACTCATCCGGAATGACTGCCCCAGCAGAGGAGGTGGGGTCCTACTCTACTACCGCAGCGATCTGCAAATGTGCAATAGTTGATGATCTGGAAACACACGTTACCCACGTTACCCACTAAGACACGACGCATGTCTCGTAGCTGTCGTTTACCGCCCCCCAACGTCCACTCTGGAAATGGATTGCCGCTTGATATGTGGAATGAATAGAGTAACACACACTATGTACAGTCACATTCTCATCTCCGGGGACTTCAATCTACACAATCTGGAGGTTTTGGCATCGCCCAGTGAGCAGTTCAAAGCAGACTTGCTGTAACTGATCGCTAATATTCCTTTGTACAATCATGTCACCACGCCCACTAGATTCAGCACAGCAAACAAATCGTCCATATTGGACCTTGTGCTCACGAATGAAGAGCTCATAGTTGACAAGTTACTGATGGATAGTCCATTAGGTCTCAGTGACCATGTAGTAATAACGTTCAACTATGTGTGTTATGCAGAGTATCCATCTGAACACTCGGAACTAACTCATACAATCCCACGCTACCACGTATTGAAAGAACTCGCCGACGCAGCTGCTTGGGAATTATCAAACAAAAGTCCCCTTGACAACGTTTGGGCAGAGTTCGTTAATAGATTCAGCGAAAACCTCAACAGAGCATCACAGACCAAGCCCCTTCGTCCCACAAAAATGCCTTCAATTCTAAGGAGCAGGACTCGAAAATGCCTGGCGATAAGGGATGCAGCATGGCGCGTTTACAAAATTAACCCCAACTCAGAGACTTGGGGCAATTTCCTGACTCATCGCAACCATTGCACTGCACTTGTCCGTGAGGACAAAGTAACTTATCAACAGTGCCTAGCCAAAAAGTTCATGCCAAAAAACCAACTACTATATTGGCATGTCAATAAGCTTCGTAAAGTGAAGCCTGGAATCCCTCCACTTTTCACGACAGGCAGTAGAGTACAAAGTGTCGAAGAAGCAGCTAATGCCTTGCGGCTACAATACGCCCCAATTTTTGAACTCGCAACCTCTACCTGTCCCATAATATCAAGCACATTCTCGACACCATTGTTTGCAAATGTAGTTTTCAACCCATCAATTGTGTGAAGGAAGTTACTCTCACTGCGTGTGCATAGTTCTTCGGGAGCAGAAAACATCCGCCCGAAGGCACTGAAGGCTGTAGACAACAAGCTAGCTGAACCACTGTCAGAGTTCTTCCAAAGGTGCTTTGATAAACAACAAGTCCCCACTATGTGGAAGTCTGGCATTATCACCCCTATTTTTAAAGGCGGTAGCCGTTCAGATCTTGTAAACTATCGTCCAGTAACTCTCCTCCCTGTGCTCGCGAAGGTGATGGAAGCAGTCGTCGCTGAGGCTTTAATGGACTACCTGGAAAAATGCAACATCTTGGTACCGGAACAGCATGGCTTCCGTCAACACCGGTCATGCACCACCAACCTACTGATTGCACGAGGTAGTTGGACGGAAGTGGCCGATGATGGGGTCGGGGTCGATGTCATCTATCTGGACTTCTCCAAAGCTTTCAACCGCCTTGATCACGGAATCATA
Source organism: Dicrocoelium dendriticum (assembly GCA_944474145.2). NCBI lineage: Eukaryota > Metazoa > Platyhelminthes > Trematoda > Plagiorchiida > Dicrocoeliidae > Dicrocoelium > Dicrocoelium dendriticum. The sequence continues at coordinate 22,326 of CALYDF020000215.1, forward strand.
CTTCAACGGCTTCAGAGTTACAGGATCGCAGATCCTGTATTTGGTTAGATTGGCCACTTCCTTTACCAACGGAAGCTTCAAGTACGTGTTAGGGGATCACTCTCTAACTCAATTGAGGTGGAATGTGGTGTCCCACAAAGCTCAGTGCTGGGACCGCGTTTATTCCTAGTGTTTATTAACGACCTGGCAAGAGTCATCTCCTCAAATTTCCTGCTTTTCGCCGATGAAGTCAAAATATGGCGGGCGATTAGTAACAAGCCAGATCAGGATCTGCTCCAACATGACCTAGATTGCATTTACGAATGGTCAAAGAGAAACAAGCTTCAATTGAACATAGCTAAGTGCAAAGTGATCCATCTGCGTCACCAGCGGGTGAGCGCATCCAAGATTGGAGACCACACCTGGGCGAAGGTTTCTCAGGAGCGTGACCTGGGTGTATTGGTACAGGAAGATCTTGGGTGTTCAAAACAAGCAGAGAAGGCGACGAGAACCGGAAATCAACACTTCGGGCTTCTTCACAGTGCCTTCGGTCGGTTTGAACCCTCAATATTTTCCCAAACGCTTAACGCCTACGTGCGAGCTTACGTGGAATATGCTATTCAGGCGTGGCAACCGTGGCAGAAACAGGATCTCGTTGCTCTCGAGACTCCTCAAAGACAGGCAACCAAGAACGTCAGGGGCCTCTTTCATCTGCCCTATCAGCTTAGACTGAAATCTCTAAGAATCTACATCAGTCGATATCGGCTTTTGCGGGGGATCGCATAATGGTTTACCAAATTCTGAAGAATCCAAACCACAACTGCCGTCCGCTGCTGGAATTGAACCACAACACTAAACTAAGAGGTCACCCTCTGAAACTGACAATTCAGTATAACCAGCTTGAATGTCGTAAAAATTTCCTTTCCCTTTGCATGTGCCAGCCTTGGAAAGCCCTACCTAATTATGTCATCTCTGATCCCAATTTGGTGATATTTAACAAACGTGTTGACGATGCATTGTCTCACTTACATTTCATTTTATGACTTGTTAGCCAGGGGCTACAAACGCAATCAAACGGTGTCTTGCCAAACGCCTAACCAATGGATTTATACGTTTAATACGCGAACATCTCCGCTATTCCACAAAAGTCTATGGTGAGTTCACCACAACACTTTTCACTTTATTATGCAATTGATTTTCCCAATAATTTTCATCCCACGGGACTTGTTAAGCGATGCTTTTTTACCCGTAATAAACCATTGTTCCATTGTTTATCGTACCCACCTAAATGAGAGGCATGAGCGTCTGAAAGATGTAGACATACTGAAAGGCAGAACTATTGCTACTCAGCAACCAACCTACCTAATTTTTGTACATATTCCATTTGCTCTGCGATATCTTACTACATGTGTGAGGAATGTCGTTCATTCTAATTGATTTTAATGTTTCGTACTGGTGCAGCTCTCAGTTTAACTGTTCAACATTAGATATTCTGTCTGCTCACACACCACCACTAGTTTTAATACTATTATCACGTACTACAGTTTTGAATTTTATTACATTTTTACATATGCATATTGCCACTTAACTCGCTAATCCTTGTTACTTTACCTTCTTTTTACAACCGTGCGCCGTAACCTCACTGAATGATCTGCAACCGCGTCCAATTCGAAGACGTAAAGCGAAATTCATGGTACAATAATCAAATGAAAAGAAATTGCAGTTCAGTTTGAGTTACTTTTGTGCCTTATGTTCGGATCAGCTTACCTTGGCCTAGTCTCACGTTGTTGAGAATTTACCAAGTATTATCATAACTGGTCGACTGGCCTCTATGTGGCCTCTTCTAATGCGGTCCTGGTAGCGCAAATAGGACTCGTATCGGTAAACGCTCTTTAGGCATGCGCACGACGTGGCGAAACGCCATGGAACACTGTTGCCTAACATTTTGCTGGATTGGGATAAGTCCGAACCACGGGAGGTTGTTTTTCAAGCCAGTCCGAGACGTCCGAACCCAGCCATGGATATTCTGTGCCGTCCAATCCATGGTACAATCCACACTATATCAAGGCCGATCTCAAAAGGTGTGCGGGTGGGCTCATGATTGATTCGGAACTGTCACACAATCCATTAATGCATACTGCACCCATGAATAATTAAATCCTCATGGCATTGACCTGTGGACTTGATAAAGCCTAGAGCACTGATGCGGCGCACTTGCACATGCGTATTTTTGCGCAGTTAACTGGTTGCTCATAGGCGCAAAATGCAACAAAGCAAGCGTACCAAACGCTGGCGATGGATGGGCCGTACACGATTCCAGAATGGCATCACCTTTGGATGCAGCACCATCAAGACGAATGTGATACCGATAACGCTGACCTGAGATTATCGGCCTCCTAAAACTGGTTGATGACGGCAAATGACCAAGTTACTCTTTCAATCTCTGCATCATGTTCACTCGTGACAAGTGCATCAAGCATGAATACACCCTACGCATGCCAGGTTACTAAGTAGATCCTTCAGTATATTGCGAAAAAGCAAATCATGCCGCGTCAGTCACCATATTAAATCGTCTAAGTGGTAGTGACAGTAGCGATGTACTAGTTCCACGTAGGCTATCTGAAACCTTAACCGAGTAGTTTCACAGAAGTTGATAATCTGTAGCCAAGTGTTTCCTTAAGAACCTTCCATCCTAATCACTGTGCTACACGTTAGCTTGAGGCGAGAAACACGTCGGCGAACTTGTTGCAATAAAATTCAATTTGATCGCATGGACAAAAGAGCTAAAGCAAGATGAAGCCTATACTATGGTACTTTCATCTTCGTATGCATCCGGAATACGATTGTGGTTCAGGGCCAGGTTAAGATGGAAGGAAGGGAAAAGAAATTCACAACACATTAATCACTGAGATTGGAACGGGACCATATAAACAAGTATTTGTCAATTCTACATCGGACGAAAACTGAGCGAGACGAACTGTTTACTGTGCAGCCCCGTCGGTTGCGCGAATGACACATCGTATACTGGTGAGAGGAGCTTTAACTGGACATTTAATGCTGTTGGTTAAATAACTAGTTGAACCCTTTTAATGGCCGCTTTTTGGATGTATTTTTCCACAGCTAACTACAAAGCTTTCGTCTAAACGAGCAGACGTGTTGGAACTTGGGGAAGAAAGATATAGTGTATTGTCAGTTAATTGCATGATTAAGATAGATGGGATGACAGATGCAGGTCAATACCACCTAACCTGGCTGCCTGTTAGCAGATTCATCTATTTCAGGCTACTCTAGCCAGTAGGCTCTAGTCTTGTGGCTAGCTAATGATCGTCCCATCAGATTTACCTACTGACCAAGTAACTTGCACTCGGTGTTAGATAACTCTACAGAGCAGCTATACAAGTCACTGGAGTGCAACCGTCATGCAAAATAGCGGAATATAAATTCTGGTACTCGAGTATCCGAGTTGAAGTGAGTATTCACGGTCAGTTGGTTGGATATGGTGAACTACGGCTACTGTAAATGACCTAAATCGATAACCGTACACACAGTTCAAATCAATCCACAGACATGGACTACCGAATCATTGATTTTTATTCCGTTGTAGAGGATCAGTGGTTGAAAGTGAAGCAAGAGGGATGGTCCACTTACTTTTTGCTTGTAGTCATCCGAACTGAGATCAGGGCCTAGTGTTCTCGGAGGTGTGTGTATCTGGGGTAGGAGGCGATAATCAGTGACAGTGTACTTCATCACAGGGCTGATGAATGCAACATGGTTTTCGGGAAACTTGTGACTGCGCCGAGTTTGGAAAAGGGGCCCGAAGGGTTTTGGTGTTACTAATGAACAGCAATTTTGATTTGGAGACAGCGAACCGGGAGGTTTTGTAGAGTATTGGGATCCCAAATGTCTGTTTTGTAGACTCGGCGAGGAATAGTTGATATTTCTGAAAAACTCTCTATGGGCGCGAACCAGTTCTGATTGTTGTTGCAATCCCATACGGAATACATCGGTGGAAGATATCTAAACAACATGGTAATGAATATATTGATCAATAGCCGACGGAGTGGTTGATTGACTTTAAGCCTTTGCAAACTGTTCATACAAAGCGCTTTAGGTGTAACAGCCTGCATATTCCACGCTTATATATAATTCTAACTAAGGTCACTATTTCATTGTACACTTAGGCGAGCGGTGCTGAATTTTAAACTGTAAGTTCAGTTTTATTGTTTGAATGGAGCGATGCCATATGCTAGGCGCCCAGCTTGTCTAACGCGCGACCGCAAGTTGTGCTGCATCTTCCTATCCCCTTGTTAGCAACTTCCATCGGTATCGTATTGTTGCTAAAAACAGGAACTTTTTGTATAAAATAATAACTCCCCTGCACTCATCTGCCTTTTGGAACCGACATATGGGGGTTTGCGATTTACAAGGGAGCACTTTAAAGTCCCAAGATGTTCATGTAGGTGTAGCGAAATACAACTGAAATATAACCCGAAAATTGGTAGCTTATGCAAATATTACCCCTGCAACCGTTGGAATGTAGGTGTGAGAGATGAGAGTGAACCGAGTTCTCATTAGACACTGCGTGATGCAATTCGAACACGAAGCGGGAACTCCAATATCTAACACGGAATTGCAAATCGCTGTGCTAAACGTTTAGCACGGATCTCAATGGCCTATTGATCAAGGCGTCGGCCGTCGATCAGTACAACGGCACGATGGTGTATTACGGGTTAAAAAACGATTGCTTAACAAGTCCCGTATGCTAGCCAGAATGTGAACCACAAAATGGTGAAAACAAAACATGTGATGCAATTGCAGGTGTTTTGGCAGACTCACCATATTCTTTCACACAGAGGTATGCGTAAAAGAGCCCAACTCGACTGTGTGGGTTGATGCTGGCTATGCAATGTACGTCACATTATATCTTCTGTCAAAATACACAGGCTGTATCTCGTAATGTACGGGGGTTAGGAAACTTGGGTGTTTTGTAAACACAGATAACGTGGGGGCGAAAACAATGTGATTTGAGAGAGCGCTCCATGGCTGGCAGACACGAAGGGAGTAACCGTTTCGTCGACATCCTAGCCGATTGTTTTGCTTGGCCAGCTTGAGTTGGTTGCCCCTCAAATTCGTCTTGGGACTGAGTTGCATTAGGTGGCGCTAGCCGCGGATGGGGTTCCTCAAAATCTGGTAGCTCATTAGTAGGCCGCCAAGTAGGCGCCCAGGCTGACCGCTTTACTGCCCCAGAGTCCACAGTCCAAGTTGGTTTGGAGGGTGAAACAACCCTTTGACATGCTTGGCGGTTCTTCGTTGTGAAGTCTCAAGCGCTGCGAGATCTTTCTTGTGTTACGACTACCAGGCCTAAATTGCGTATTCTACATGAGGCCGCACATATGTGTTTGGCAATTGCGCACAGACAGATCAAAGTGCCTGATGCCCCCCGCATCATGCCAAACTGTTGGTTCCCAGTCTTTGACACCTACTCAGATTGGTCTGAGTAGCCCAGAGCAGCCCAGATGAGTACCCGGACCACGATCCATGATGACTGCTTGCAGTCTGTGGTCTCCAAGCTTGTATATGATGTTCCGTCGTTAACGAATGTGGACAACCCTACACTTAGACCAGCTAAAGTGCAGCAGATAGTGGAACGACTATTCATACGCCCTGACAAGGTCTCGTGATCTCCTTTGTCGGCGATCACCCGCCACATGTTAATAACATCAGCGAACAACAAGAACTCCGAGGCAATCAAAAGCGTACGCTCATTAACAAACGAGAGAAAGACGCGGCCCGAAAACTGCCGAAACGCTACATTCGACACGACTCGGATCGGACAGCGCACTTCAAACTCTAAGCTGCTGTTGCAAATCCTGCAGGAAACCTCTGATGCACCAGAGGACAATGCCCCCAACTCCATAGCTTTCGAGCCTATAAGGAAAAGGTGGCAACCTACGCCGTCGAATGCTATGGAGAAATCCAGGTAAATGACATCGTCTCTTCTCCCTTTGTCAGCTGCTTCTGTCCAATTACCGTGCAGTCAGTAGGTAGGTTGTGCATGAATAGTGTTGGTGGAAACTGTGCTGTTCCGGTGGTGTGATGTTGTAGCGTTCTACGTGGGCTACTAAAGCCTAGGCGATGATTGCCTCCATTAACTTTGAGAGTACAGGCACCATGACCGCTGTGTGATAGTTTGCGAGCTCCGAGAGATTGCCACATGATAACTGGCGTGATAAGACCATGTTTCCACACGTCAGGCATTGAAAACGTGCACCAACGGCACAGGCAGCGTTGGTGCTGCTACGTTCAACGTCCTCCGGTGAATATCATCGACTCTAGAAGAACTACAGGTGCGTAATGAAAGCAATTTCTTCAACACAGATGTGGCCGTGAAAGCGATGCTGAAAATTGCAGTAATTGGAGCTAGGGATGTAGGCATGTAACAGTGGCAAGGTCTCGTTAGAAGGTTGGGGCATACTACATCCGTAGGGCGTTGGCTGCCTCTTCAGCATTGTGTCACTTCGACTGCCGTGTGAAGTAGTGTGATATCGTGTTCCACTTTCTGAATGGTACTAACATGCTTTTATAGGAGCATTTTGCTGTTGGCAAATTTACAAGGCAAATGTTTTTGGTGAGTCAGTTTGTCTTCACGGGCAAGCATATTACAATGCTTGCGCCGGATCACGCAGTCGCTCCAGGTTTCGGGACTAGGATGAGCTCTGTAAGTGGGCGAAGCTGCATTCCTTAATCACATGCGTTTTCGGGTTCTACTTCTGATGAACTAAAGTGAATTGCTGGAACGAACCCCCTTGATTGCTGAAGCGGCCAAGGAACTGAGTCCACGCGTTGTCAGGGGAGCTATCTTTCAAGAATCATCAATCTGTCATCGCAACCAGATCGGGCAGAATGTTGTAGCGTGTGATATTACGTTTTAGTTTAGTGTGTTCCTTCGGATATTCAGCGTAACACACAGGTCTAAAGTATGCTGACATGATCAATTATCCATCCTGGCGTGTTTAGTTACGTAAGTTCAAGCATCAGTTCATCAGTTGTAAGTACAAAGTTTAATACCGATGGTTTGTTAGCAGCTCTGTACCTAGTAGTCGAAGTGATGTGATTGTACATTGGAATACTTTCGACAAGGTTTGGCAGTCTGGCCTTGAATGCGGAGGCTTCCAGGTTGTGCACGTTGAAATCGCCAGTGAAAAGAACTTGGCTATAAGTTGGGAGTAAGCTTTTTGTCAGTGCTGATGTTAAGTGGGTATCCACCTCTGGACTGGACGAAGTGAAGGGATAAACGACTGCCAAGAAACACTTGTCTTTGTATCTGAGACACAATCAATGATAAACTTCTCCGGATCATGCAATAGTTCGCATTGTAAGTCGTTGCGATAATATAGGATTACACCACTTATCCTGCTGAAACCAACGTTTTAAAACAATAAAAGTCCCTTGATCGCTATATCGACATCCGTAACCTCCGAGTGCAACCAAACGTTTTGTAGCAAGACGTAACAGAAGCTCGGCAATTTTACTGAGGAGGTCTTAGGCATTGGTGTGTACCTGTATGAATGTGTTCCGGTTCTCAGCAGCGAGTCAACCGTTGTGTCAACCATTGTATAGTCGCCGCTAACCAATTTTAGTGGTGTTAACCTTAAGTCATTTAGAGTCGAGTTCGGCGAAATAGTAAGTAGTCCCTCTGGTGAGCGGTTACTGGAATGCATAGGAGGATCCTCATTACTTCCAGAACTGCTACCATGTACAGTTCGAATGGAGTCCGCAATTGCCTTGGCTGCTGAAGTGTCGCTTTAAGCCGAGCGAGTTTCACTCTGCTTTGCACCGGAGCTTGTTTGGCTGTGTGTTCCTAAGTGATTGTCATCGTTCCAGTAGCTTGAATGCGATCTGCCTAGTTTGAAGCACAACCATCGTTATCCTGAGTCTGTATCCTTTGTAGCTCGCTGACCTTGGCAGTCTCGAGAGAGAAGTAGGCATAACGTCTTCCAAGGGCAGCGTCTCAAGCATTCAGCGCCACTGTTCCTGGTCGTGAGCCTCTGCTTCGCATTCAGCGTACCCATGCGAATGGGCGATGCCATGGATAACATTGGCTTTGGCTTGAATGTCTAGGTGGAGCTCTTCTAAACTCTGTTTCGCTCGCTTGCACTCGCCTAATGGAACATCTAGACAGACGCGGACCGAACCATATCCGTTCTAGAGACGAGTTGTCGACAGGGAGACTGCTTCCATCTCATCGACAGTTTAGCCCAACTCGAAGATGTCCGGTTTTAACATAGTGCTTGGAATTAAGGTGGCAGGTGATCCACTTCTCGTTTGAAGGCTTAGTCGGAATACCGAGCAGGTTGCTGATGGTGTTCTATTAGCTCAGGTATACCATCTGCATCCCAGTCAACGAATTCGATGCTGATCGTGAAACGGCGACATTCACAATGAACTGTGAATCACGCTGTTTCTCGGAATCTTACATATGAGTATGCGTCATGGCTTGGAGACCTGGCCATTTGCTACGCATCAGTGCAGCGTCGCTCCTCACATTAGCCTCCGCTCTTGTAGTAGCAACTGCAGTT
>CALYDF020000216.1:0-30526 GCA_944474145.2 Dicrocoelium dendriticum
GTGGGTCTCGGGGTCGGTTTGGTGTGAGATGACTATACATAGTGATGTTAAAGTTCGCGGCTGCAAACAGGATGATGGGTGCTCTACGCAGGTTGTTCTTCCGTGTTGGTGGTGGCGGGAACAAAATACAAGTCTAATTCCGCGAAATATCTTGCTGAAACCGGTCCATGGAGGAAGGTACAACAGGGCCTCCGTACTGCCTATACATAAGTGCTTTCATTGTTTCAGTATCGGTTGCGAGTGCCTGTTAAGATGGAACTCCCAGTGACCCTATCTCACCAGTCACAAGTAATTGTCATGCATGGTAGAGTCAATAAGTAATTACAGCCTCCTTGAAGGGGAACCAATCAGTGGAACATTTACTGTACCTTTATAGATGGTGCTATTTCAACCAACATGTTGGGACGTTCTTGGTAGTTTGGATTTATGACAAGTGGGTTTCCGAGGCTGAGACAGACAATCCCAATGCGCAATGCGACACTTCGGAGCGATCGCCTAAGTGCACAACGTGGCAATAATTTTAGACAGGATGCAACACACCGAGCCGCGGCAACCGCAGAACTGCCACATACAACTATGCGACTGTAGCGTCCTAAATCAGGTAATTCATTTTGTACATACAATTTTACTACTGATGAATTGCGCAATACTTGTACTTGTTTTACTGCTCCACACCCTCCATTTCAATACCCCCTCGCACTCGTCTGCTCGGTAAGTTACTATGCTGACGTTCGCTCCTATTGCGTTTCATCCGTTCACGTCTATTTTGCAGCCACCGTCACCGCTGCGTTCGACCTGAGATACCGACACTCGATTATGTGTCCGTCTTGATGGGAATCAGTCAGTTCTGCATGACAAACAACGGCCAAAAGCAACTGATCGTTGCGTAAAAATAAAACCTGATATGAGGAATGCTAACTACATCTAACTGCATTTCATTGTATGGGACGTGTGATGACAACTGGCAGGTAACGCGAGCGAAAATGACGCGCAGCTAATGGACGGGAAAGTCAATCAGCGCCGCGAGCACAAGTCGACTGTGCATAAACAAGCCGGATGAACAACGAGGAATTGGCTTGCAGTGTTGGTCCCGGATAAAGGCAAGCGAGTTGCCCGCATGTGACACTGATCCTAAGTGGATGGCAGCTGATCAACTAAGCGAGCCGGTAGGCGGAAAGTCAACAAGCATCGCCAGAACACAAGCTGACTACACTCACAAGGACCAGAGAAACATCCCATAATTGGGTCTAGATAATGTGAATAAAGAGTAAGTTTGTTCCAGTCAAAATATCATCATTATACACGTTGGCTAGAGGTGGGAAACCTCAGCAACTGTATCGCAATATATAAAGGAAAATAAATACAATTTGCATGCCAGCTGAGCTACCAGCAACGGACAGGCATCGTTCCGGTAAGTTACCAACCGGCTACTAGGCAAAAAGAAAAAAAATATTATGTAAAATTATATTACGCTACGAAATGAGATCGTGGTTGGAGGGGGAGGCAAAAAGCGATGGGGAGGGACGAAGAAACTCACAACACGAACGCCAATGAGGTCGGCTTCTAGCCATGTCAGCAAGTGTATCTAGCCAAACGTGTTCACCGTCTTTTGGACCCCAACCAGGGAGCCGTGACGCTCCAGCCTAGGCCAGCTCCGAAGTGAAGGCCTTCATTCCTCTGGGCCACCCCTCCTCGTCAAAACAGGAGTGATCCAAACAGCTGCGGAAGAACGACGAGCGTGATGCGATGAACTCTAGGAACCAGTTATTGAAAGCGCACTTCAGTGATTAAAATATATGTACAGTATAAAGTGACCCTTTGTTACTTAATCGACATTTTGGATAGCGGTTCACGCTTCGTTCGTATTCTCAGAAAGATAATTCGACAAGATGCAATCACGAAATGTAAATCAATTGGCTAGTTACATTCGCTGCACTTCTCTTGCAGCTACTGAGATTTAGAGGTTTTTCAGCTTGTGTAGAACGCGCTATGATCACCGAGAACTCTGGGTTAAAGCACATGGGTAAATAGCTAATCAAGGTGGATCGAGTTATTCCATTTTTCAACACAACCGAGAAATTTGATACCACTGTGTGCGTTGAAACATCTCTTACCCCTCGTGTTGACAAAACGAAGGTGACCCTTAGCTCGGATAGGTAATTACTATTCCGTCCATATCACTCTCCTGTTGCTTTGTGTGCGTACATTCTCGTTTCGAACCCCCTTTATACGAAAATGCAGTTACATCTGTAAGCGCCCGAACTGACAACATTATCCCTTAGCTATCTTTTTTTGTCACGCCATCCACCCTACGGGACATGTCAAGCACCTGCTTTTTTACCCGTCATAAATTATTGTTCATCATCATCATACACGTTAGTTGCATATGGAAAACACCTCAGCTAGTGTCGCAATACAAAAAGAAAAAAAGTACCACATTGGCAAGCCGGCTGAGTCCCCAGTAACGGATGGACATCGTTCCGGAGAGCTAAGAACCGGCTATCGTGCCGTAAAAAGTCATATTATGCCTAACGAATGAGATCATGATTGGAAGAGGAACCTAAAGGGAGGGGGATGGACAAAGAAACTCACAATACAGACGCCATTGGGGGCGGCTCCAAGCCATATCAGCAACTCTGTCCAACCAAACGTGTTCATCGTCCTTAGAACCCAAGCCAGGCAGTCGGTATGCACCAACTGACGCCAACTTCGAAGTGATGGTTTTCATCTCTCTTGATCAAGTCATCAGTTGGCCACCCCGCCTCCTCTAACAACCGCACCCCCGGCGCGCAAACAATGTACTTCGCAGGAGTCGGTATGGTGGCATACGCAACACGTGGCCCAGCCATCGGAGCCTGATGCGAGATATAATGGTGCTGAGCGATTTCACTCGCTCTTCCTGTACCAAATACGCGACCCCGAACACGCTCATAGCTCACGCGATGCTCCCACCAGACATGAGTTAAGCTGCGAAGGCAGCGATGATCGAACGTGACCAGCTTCTTTATGTCTGTCGACCTGATGGACCAGGTTTCACAACCAAATAGGAGAGTTGAACGGACGGCAGCGTTATAAACTCTGCCCTTCAGGGCGAGAGTAATGTCGAGTCTGCGCTAATATAGCTGCCCAGGTACTTGAATTACAGAACGACATCTAGCTGATCACCACCAAGGGTCGGCGCATGGGTGGGTTCTTGCCAAGCTTGGAAAATAAGTTTGCATTTCGATGGAGCAAAGCATAGCCCAAAACGATTGACAGCCAGTGCTAATCGGTCCAGTGCAGCCTGGCACGTTTGGGCGCTGTCACATATGAGAGCAATGTCGTCCGCATACTCCAAATCAAGAAGTCGCTCACCAGGAAGTAGCTGCGAACCTTCTAGGTCGTTTCCAGTGAACGCTGTTTCCATGATTCAATCAATAGCGAATTTAAAGAGGAAAGGTGACAGCGGGTAACCTTGTCTCGCACCGCTGGAGATACTGAAGGGCGGCGATAGTTTGCCATAAATCCTCACTCTGCCCAAACTATGTGCGTACAGTACTTTGATAATGTTTACATATTTATCTGGTACACCTTTTCTCAGCAGACAGTCCCAAAGGGCACATCGAGCAACCGAATTGAAGGCGCCTTTTATGTTGAGAAACACGACGACGGTAGGTCGCCAATAAACATGGCAGTGCTCCAACAATTCACGCAAAGTAAAGATGTGGTCGATGTAGCCTCGATTTCGACGAAACCCGGATTGCACTTCGCGGATCTGGCCTTCACGACCGCCAGTCAGTCTGTGGAGAACGACAAAGGCAAGTAATTTAGAAGCACTCGAGATCAGACTGATTCCTCTGTGGTTGCCGCATTCCGAACGGGAGCCTCCCTTAGAAATTGAGACTTTGACGGAGCGGGTCCAGTCTGTCGGGACAGTTTCCTGCACCTAAAGTTCCACGGGTAACTCGTGTAAATCATCTACAAGTGCAGGTCCCCGAATTGGTAGAGCTAGGGAAATTCTATCTGAACCAGCGGCTTTATGCAAGTTCAACAGTCTGATCTCGCGTTCGACTTCTGCGCGTGAGGACGGATCTAAGGAGACGGCCCATGGAGAAGGGCACTAAATGCCCGAAAGAGAAAGCGGCAACTTAGATTGGTTAGGCTGTCTTGTAACGTGTTCGGCCCAACGCTGTAAGCTTTTGACAAGCTGTGGATTAGCTGCCCACTCTCGTCGCGTATTGTCTAGCTAACACCAGGTCTCCTGCTGCCTATTTCCCGTATTAGACGGAATAACTTATGAAGATTACCAACGGCAGCGGCTGTTTCCATTTCCGATGCTTCGCGGTCATTTTCAAGCTAGCACGCGGTTTTGCCCTGAGCTTTTTGCGAGTCTCATTGTATTCGCTTCCAGCCGGAATACGTCGGCGAGCACCCATAAGTTGCAGAGACTTTGTAGAGACCCAATGTCTAGGTTGGCAATTTGATTTGCCACATAAAGACATGTCTGTTGGTAGTAACGTTTGACGAATATGCGACTATTACCCTTTGACAGTGTTCAGTGGACACTTACTCAACCCAGATGCCAGCATAGTTTGATACGCATTCAGAACACCTGGCTTCGCCAGCTGGCTGGTGTCAATGAGCTCAGAGCGACATCGCGGACGTCCGCCGAAAGGCACCCGCAGGTAAGTATACACAAGAGCGTGATAGGAGTCCACACTGGTGCTCCAAATCGAGCGACGGTTTTAGACACAGCTTCTCCAGCGGTAACTAATCGCGATATGGTCGAATTGCGTCCATGGCTGGCGGGCGCCAAGTCACTCTTCTGCAGGTGCTATGTCGAAAGTTAGTGGTCGCGAGAAAGAGACGAGCATCTTCACACAGGTGTAGCAACCGCTCACCATTATCATTACGGGAGCCCACAAGTGTTGGACGCCCAGATAAAGCTCATCAGAGGACAACTTTCCGACTTGTGCGTTTAGATCATCAACAAGCACCACAGTATCCGTGAATTTTCTGTAACGAAGATCTTTAAGTTAGCGATAGAAATCATCTTTCACCGAATCAGGGATACAGTTTGTGGGTGCGTAAGCCGAAATGACAAACAAGCACCATTTGTCCCCGCGCGACTTCGAAGCATGGAATGAGTCAGCCAACCTAACGGCGCACATCCGGCTGTTGACAGGGATCCAGTTAATCAAAGCATGCTTCAGTCCGGAAACTCAAAACAGTGCCGACGCCAGCTTGACCTGTATTTGAAGCTGCGTCATCGCCAGATAGGCACAATGAGAATGTGCCGCCAGTGTCGCATGTAGGGATCGCATAGTAAACACGGAGCTCGAATCTTGCAGGCGGGTTTCCGATAAACAGCAAATATCCATCGAAAGGGTCTCAAGTGTTCGGGCAAGTGCTGCTTGTTGGCCAATCTGTAGCAAAATGCGCACGTTGAGGCATGCCAGTCTTAGCGAGGATTCCTAAGGGAAACGGATGAAGTGACGTTAGCCGCTTGGTTGAACATGGAATTGCCGAGTGGATTGGATTGGAGCGACGCCCTGCGATTGTGCGTGAGTTGAAACAAGAAGATGAGTGACTACTGAAGCAAGATGGGGAGGGGCCAAGAATTGTGGGATTGAAAACCGGGGTTTGAAAGTGAGTTTGTAACGGGACACTAAGGATGAAAAAGCGCAAAAGGAGGAATAAGAAGGCGGGAAGCCTTGAACAGTAGCATCCAAACCTCTATCGACCCTGCTCGATGCAGCAGACGGTGAGCCGTTTATTAGCCTCTGCGACGGCCAGAGCATCAAGAGATTGCTATAAGGTCATGGTGTCCGTCCACATGCACTCGTCTAAGCAGTGTCGTGTAAGGTCGATCGAGTGGGTATCGTGTTTCGGTACATCTGGTAGTACCTCAACCATACGTGACGTAATATACCTCAAGTGCGCACAAGCGCTCACTACGTTTCACGAAGGAATGTATCGTCAGACAATTTTCCAACTTAATAATGTTTACGCCAACCTGAATGTGACTTTTGAATTCGAATCGAATGGGCGTCTTCCGTATCTCGACATTCTCATGAGTCGCAGGGATAACGGGCTGATTAGGCGATCTGTATACCGAATGTGGTGCCGGGAAGCTTGTTGCAGAACACCAAGCAGAGGACCACAGTATCGCCTATTCGACACAAACACCAGGTGTGATCAATGACGTACCGAGACCAGATAACCGAAAAAGAGCGCTCATTGATCGTCTTTAATGTGAAGCCACATTGCATACGATCCATACAGCAGTGTCGAATGTATGGCAGCACAATACAACTTGCTTATAATCAACAATCCACTAGCCCATCGATTCCATAAGAGAATGACGATTAGCAAAAAACAAACAAACCTCCATCAATCAGCGTAGCATCATCTGCAGTCAATTGAACGTCACCGGTAAAACAACAACCTATGTGAGTTACTCAACGATGTTCAGTCGCTGCTCGATGGCGATGAGAATTAAACATGCACCGGTTGTTCTGCGAAAGTACGTAGCAAGTTAAGGATGTCGGACACATGCATGCAGGGCTCAACAACAATTCGTCCTGAAGCTCTCACGTAAGGTCTGGACCGATCTCCAAGGAAGCCACATCGCGGCGTTTGCGTTTCTTTGTCCCTAACCCTCCCTCTTATCCTCCCATCCAACCACGATCTTATTTATTAGGCATGCTATCACCCATTTTTGCGGCATAATAGCCCGCTGCTAACTCTAGAACGATGTCCAACCGTTACTGGCGACTCGGCCTGCGCACCTCTGTTTCATGTTAATTTTTTTGT
Organism: Dicrocoelium dendriticum; assembly: GCA_944474145.2. NCBI lineage: Eukaryota > Metazoa > Platyhelminthes > Trematoda > Plagiorchiida > Dicrocoeliidae > Dicrocoelium > Dicrocoelium dendriticum. The sequence continues at coordinate 6,796 of CALYDF020000216.1, forward strand.
ATTGCAGCACAATAGCTGAGGTGTTTTACGTCTGCAGCTAACGTATGTAATGAGTAATAATGAAGCCACGTCGTCCGCTTATTAGAACTTCTTCAGCAGCTCGTTTGGTGGAAAATTCACCTTCGATAGAACTGAGGACAGAAACTGATAGGCATTCTCGTTTAACAGTTACAGAAGAAGACGGTGGACAACACCGTCGACCTACATTGACGACGGCGAACAATATTACGAACTCATTATCGACTGGCCTCAAAATACGAGTAAGATCAATTTAATTAAAAGTTATCTCCAGACCAGAGGTCGTCGAATGCGCTCGCAACTAGAAAAGGTTTAAATTTGTTTTCATTTTATCTCTTGTAGAATCCTGAATAAGTTGACCTCATCCAGTTAATGGAGAACGCGTGGATCGCTTCTAGAATATCCAAAATAGAAGGAACCTGTCACGGTCATTCAATGACCAGTGGAAGAATGGCAGCTATAACTACGTCAGTCGTCGCAACTCTAGAAATTACACGGAAGATAATAAGCAAGGTCACTGTCTTTTGCATAGAGAAGCTGGCCTAACCGAGATAAGTACGCACACACGCACTGTATCTGTAAAGAAGCTGATGCTTGACAAGTACTGTGGGACAGAAAATAAGGTGGAAGCGACAACAAAGTAACGCGCGTGTTTGTGGAGTCACTGTGGTGTTCCCATGGATACAGACGTAAACAAGCAAAACGATTAATGGGGAAGGCAGAACGCATCGTTAGCCTACGTTGGTGACCACCGCATGTACACATGCTATTTCGTGTAATGTGTATCATCAAGTCTGCAGCTGAATATTTACTCGCCAATCGCGCATAAAGCAATTTCCGGGTCTGAAAAACTCCTGTTTAAATAACGAGAATGGATAAGCAGAAACAGCGCACTTTGGAAGTGCAATCAGTGGTCGACACATTAGTAGAAAATGCTAGCAGTACTACAAGCGGCCATATTGGGCAGGTCAGCTCAGGCCGGTCGCCCTGTAGGTTGGTGTTGTGACAAGGTTGTAGGTGGCCGCAATCATGAGTTCGGGTGTTGGTGAACTAGTATGCAATAGCGAGATCGACTTGTAGATGCCGATACTATCCAGAGTACAACACTGCTAGCGATTGTGTTGCAGTTCATAGCGTGGATGTGACAGATTCCTAAGAGTCTCAGAGTCACCGTCCGCTGAGGAGTTTAAAGTGCAGAGTAGCTCCGCCAGGCCTAAATGACATGCTCTACATGTAGACTCATGTAAGCGTAGGTTAATTTACAGGCAGTGTAGGTGACAGCGACAAGAAATAATTTGGTGTCGACACCTCACTACTATACAATCATCAGCGGGCACCTGTAGGCTTGGATAGTGCGAGTTGGCCCACAGCTCACCTGTGGAAAGAAAGCCGAGTTGTCTAAACCACACCGCTAATAGTTGGAAAGTTCAAATCATCCGAATGTCTGCTGCAAGAGACCAGCAAGATGAACAGCTTATCTTGATCAAACAGTCATAACAAAAAACCCTGTGGCGGGACGTCTGCATGCTTGATTAACCACAAGGCAAAGGAAAAGGAGGTCACTGAAAATACTTAAAATGCAAGCAACTTCCTGCGAATATGGAGTCCTCATTGACTGCTAATATAGTTTTTCCGAAATGACTTCGCGAGGCAGATGCGACAGAACTGAAGGTGCGAATAAAAAGAACCAACATGACAACGACAGACAGCTGCACAAAGCCGGACCGGATGGATACAAGAGAGACGCAGCCCAGTAGGTTGTGGAACAAGAAAGCGGAAAATGGGAGGATTTCACAGTTGAAATGACCAAAGTAGTTATATATCGAATGACATGTCGAATGCAACCTAAAGGCGGAGAGTGATTAGCCAAAAAATTAGACATGGATGTGCGCGCAAAACAGTGAATTCAGCGCTTGAAGGTAAAAGGAGGATAGCATCTAACAGGACACCATTTCGGTATAAGATGCAGTATGAAATGCTGAGATCAAACAAAAATTGAATACAAAGTGAATCGTCTTCATAGAACAAAAAATTAGACACGATGAAAGTGTACACATTTCTGGATAGTGGAGAAAGAAGGAAATCAGAAAATAACAGACTGATAAATGCATTGGATGTGAAATCAGCTGCACAGCATAATGAGGGTGGGTGGAAGGCGTAGGAAATGCGATAGCGCGGAAACGAACAACCAATGAGCTGTCGGAGAGGAACGAAGCGCATGAGTAGATGCGTTAGATCGACAATATGAATCGAAGGGCCGTTGGACACATAAAAACCGATTAATAGATGCGTATACGTGCGTGGAGAGCGGACAGAAAAGACGATCAAATTGGCAGCTTCGATGGCCGACGATCAGCAGGGGCGTAGACTGTGGTAGTGCAAAACGGACGAGAGAGAAGACAGAGAAGTGTATTGGGATGGATAATGAGCGAGAGTTAATGTAAGCGTAGGACGAAACAGGTGTGAAGACGTATGCCTAACATGAATCTATGGGGAAAATGAACATGTGCATAGCCTTCGGCCGTCAGGGTAGGTGTCGACGAGAATGTCAACAGAAAATAGGAATTAAACGCAGGTGTTGGAAGCAAGCTTAAGGAGTGGGGAGCGCGAAGAGCAGACATCATGGTTTAAAGCAGTACGACAGTGGACACGTAACGAGGCCCGCGTGTCACACATGCGCCTGGTAGAAAACTACATCATAGAAACATGACATTGGGGGAAGAGCTACATCATACATAGAACACCTCTCCAGCAAACGCGCATTCCAAGAGAAGCTGGATGGTCGCTTCATCCTACTGGTACACATAAACGGCATGAACTTATCATGAGTCCAATGTGATTGGAACCCATGAGCAACAACGTACTAGGTAATAGTTTAAATCACCAAGCCGTGGGTGATAGGAGAGAGACGGCATGAATGATTGCTGGCTGTGATATAGTGATTCGGCCTACACTGCAACGCGGAGGACTGGTTTGCGTTCTCAGAGTTACAACTTCCCTTGGTTGTGGCAATGCAAGGCCGCATCGTCGCCTAGTACTGCTTAACAAGTAGTATGGGTCTCGAATCCTGTAGGGCTCTGAGGTGTGCGCTGCTGACGGAGCTTAACAGGGTGAAACGACCGTCTGGTCCTACTCCGGAGGCGTAGTGGCTGCTTAACTCCGAAATATTTCGTAGTCCCTACTTATTACCAAGAGCTCAGCTCATTTGATCGGTCATGGACAAGGCGGTGATGAGCGAAGGAGCAGACTGTCTAGATTCGCAATGTCGTTAAAACAAAATATAAAAGGAAGCGAAACATCTAGGTGAAAAAGAAAAGCGAATTCCCATCAAAAAGTCCTAGTGAAAACTACAGTATCCAAATACAAAATAAAAAAGTCGAAAACGAGAAATCGAACGCAAATAACTGATCCCCCAGTTGAGTGTTACGGCTTGTGTCTCGTATCACCAAATCCCACTGCAGTTACGGAAGAAGTATTCGAAGTGGCTTGTCGATTCAGGAGGCTAGGTATCCGTCTCACTGCGAGTGGTCGGATCAAGGAGAAGTTTGTTGTAAATATCGACACATTCCCGCTTCAAAACCTTGGTCATTAGATGGAACCGATGGAACCGAAGTAGTATACAGCGCTGGTGCGGCCGCCATCATATTATGGACAAAGGAGATGACCAAAGTGAGTTAAAGGTATGATCAGACTAGCGGTAGTTGACCCTCTGTCTCCATATAGCATTGTTCATATCTGCTCGGGTTAGCAGGTCAGTGATGTCGATGTTGACCAGTGGATGCTTGACGCCAAACCCAATGATTTGTTGCTGGACAAGTCTTCGTGCTTGAGTCATCTGCGCTGGCTTGAGATCGCATTGTTCCAGCCCAACTATGATAAGAGCACCGAATTGCGGTGGATCCGCTTGCCATGGCTCACATCGCAAGAATAACTAAATAACAAGGGCAAATGAAATGCAAAGTGGAAGAAAGAAGGAAGCGCACTAAATTAATGGGAATGGAACCAAAATTAACAACTAGATGCAAGAAACTGAATGCAAGGACGCCACTGTCTACGTGACTGCGCCATGACAGCTACGGTCTCTAAAAATTGGTGTGGACTATCCCGAGGACCCCATCCACGAGGACGGCATGCACCAGCCTGACCAAGTCTCTCAGTCAATTTCTTCACGCCACTACGCCACGTCATGGACTGGCCACCTCGCGGTTTCACCCAAGTTGGTGCAGCCACGGCGTATAATGCACGCCGAGGAAGCCGATCAACGGGCATACGTAGGATATGGCCCAGCCAACGTAAGCGGTCAAAATTCAGCAAACACTCCAGTGATAAACCAGAAGGCTTCTTGACAAAAACCGACTGGCGGATCTCAGCAATGCACACCCGGTGATCCCTCCAGACGTGAGCAATACTCCGCAAGCACCGGTGGTCAAACACGGACAAGCATTCGATATCTTTGTCGCGAACTGACCAAGTCTCTGATCCATACAGTAAGACCGGCCTTATCGCAGTGTCATACACCTTAACTGTCACTGGCAGCTTGATATCCGACTGTCGCCATAGATGGTTGAGTCTCTGAAAATCCACACTGGCGTTGCTGGTACGCGAAGTAACTTCTGCAGTGATGTGACCACCACAGGTGACACAGCTACCAAGGTAAGTGAACGGATCCACCACTTCCAGTGGTTGTGTGGTTATAGACAGAACCAGAGTGTCGGGCAAGTCCTGCAGCAGTACTTTGGCATGGTCAACAGAGTAGAGGGCAGCTTTCCATTCAAGGGAAAACCACCATTGTCGGTCGCCTGCATGTGTGTCGCTGTTCCAACACTTAAAGAGTAAACATGTAGTGGATACAACCATGGCCAGGACAGAAGCCAGTTTGATTTTCAGTGATTCGGTTCTCACGGTGGTATGTCTGCTTCCCACGACGACTCGGGTGATTCGGCAATGTCGCAGCAGGTTTGCTGAACTACTCCTCAAAATGTTCCGCCCAGTGGACTAGTCGACAACGCTGAGAATGGATCAGCTGTCCGTTTTTCTCGGCTATTGTCTCGCTAACGGAAGTCTTTCTGGGACCCGCGCTCCGGGTGAGCTGGAACAAAACTCGGCTGTTCCCAATAACACTGGCTTTCTCCATCTCACGGACCCTTGCGAACTACCAACGTTCCCTCAGAGATCCATTCGCAGTTACGTCTCAAGCTGAGTGCACAACAGGCATCAAAGGTGTTCATCATAGTGCATTTGAGACGATTCCAGTCAATGAGAAAGAGGAAGAATTAGTCCATTCCGAACAGTGTCAGCTAACCCGTTGGATGGAACATTCGTTGACTTGAAAGCTACTTTCGACTCTGTTGACCGTGCCAGCTTGTAGCGTGCCACCTATATTCCTTTCCATTCTGAAGTCTCTACCGTGACTTCCGAGGGTGTGTAAGAGTCAAGGGGAAACTGTCTCTTGAGGTCCCCCCGACAAGTGGGGTTCGCCACGGTTATCCTACACCTCCTTTCCTCTTCAACAGCGTTATCGAAATGATTATAATTGACTCGTTTTTTTAAACTACTGGACTGGAATTTTTGTCAGGTAACCCACTGACAAACGTCGAGTACACGGATGACATAGTCTAACGAGGCGAATATGCAAACACTATTGGATAGACTAGTGCGTAGCGCTGCACATTTCGTATGCGCTTTGCACCCACAAAGCGTAAAGTATTGCTGCAGGACTGGAACGAAACACTTCCGGTTCTAGCTATCAACGAACAGCCACTGGAAGCGGTGGATCGGTTCACTTACCTTGGTAGCTGTGACCACCAGAGGTGTCTCTTCTTCTACAACATTCTCTCCGTACACCTATTTACACTCAACTACTGTTCAGCTCATAGAAAATGGATACATGGCACTTTGGTAGATTAATGTCAACTGACAAACGATCGCGACGTGCAGTTCCGAATCACTGAGGTGGACGATTTAGAGCCTTCCACCCAAGAAAGGCCAGAAAACCTTAGTGTGATCAAGGCCTTCAATCAGGTGCCTCAATAAAACAAAGTGGTGAAAAAGGAAAGCTGATGCAGCCGATCACCGTCTAACGGACGGATCAGTGTGATACAGGAAGAAGCATCAGCAGTACGCAAGTACGTAACGCCGACGCATCGTTACAAAACGACCAGCATCAGGAACGTGCGGGACAGAGATACCGCGAGATTGTCCAAGCCTATACAGATTCGAACCAGTGACCTGTAGATTACCAGCCATGTCCCCGAAACACTCGACCACCGGCCAATTGGTTGCTCATTATCAAACACTGACTGATATTTTCATCAGCTATCGGTGCTTCCACGCCTTTGATTATCGTTAACTTTGGATAAGTGCCAATGTCGAATATTGCCAGCGTGTCCACAATCATCACGTGTGTAAGAAATTAGTAGACACTGCTTGATTCCTTAGATCAGGAATTAACAGTGAAATAAGCTGCAATTGGTTAGGGCTCATCAAGTACCGAAAAACATGTTTGCCAGCTCTAGAAAGCTATACGCCAGAAGGCGCTAACCAATGACTTGGGTACCGGATTGAGTACTGCAGATCAGATTCATAGTTCAGGAGTCCAAGAGACCACCGTGACTTCCGAAGGAACTGCTCGAGATGACAGGAGTGGAACTTTTTCTGTCCTGCCTTAGAAAACCTGTTTGTTTGAAGTGTGTCCGTTCATACTAGACCTTGTGCTCAAGAATGAAATGCTCATGGTTGACAAGTTATTGATGGATAGGCCATTAGGTCTCAGCGAACATGTAGTAACAACGTTTAACTGTCTGTTATGCAGAGTATCTATCTAAATACTCAGAACTAACTCATACAATCACACGCTACCACGTCTTAAAAGAAATCGTCGAGGCATCTGCTTGGGAATTCTCAAATAACAGTCCCATTGAAAACGTTTGGACAGAGTGCGTTGATAGACTTAGCGACATCGTCAACAGAGCATCAGAGACCAAACCCCTACGTCCCGAAAAAATGCCTTCAATTCTAAGAAGTAGGACTCGGAAATGCCTAAATAAGAAGTGCAGCATGGCGTGTCTACAAGGTTAACCCCGACTCAGAGGTTTGGGGCAATTTCCCGATCCACCGCGATAATTGTACCGCACTTGTCCGTGTGGACAAAGTAACTTGTCAACAGTGCCTAGCGAAAAAACTCCTGGCAAAAAACAAACTACTGTGTAGGCATGTCAACAATCTACGTAAAGTGAAGCAAGACATTGCTCCACTTTTCACGACAGGCGGTAGAGTACAAAATGCCGAAGAAGCAGCTGATTCCCGGCGGCAGAAATATGCCCCAAGTTTCGTACACGCATCCTATACCTGTCACATACCGTGAAGCACATTACCGACTCCATGGCTTACACATGTAATTTTCAACCCAGCAATTGGGTTAAGGAAGTTAGTCCCACTGCGCGATCATAGCTCTCTGGGAGCAGACAACATTCGCCCGAAGGCACTGAAGGCTGCGGCAAACAAGCTAGCTGAACACTGTCCAGTTCTTTCATAGGTGCATTGATGAACAACAAGTTCCCACTATGTGGAAGAGTAGCATTATCGCCGTAATTGTAAAGGTGGTAGTCGTTCGGAGTCTACAAATTATCGCATAGTGACTCTCCTCCCCGTGCTCGCGAAGGTGATGGAAGCGGTCGTCGCTGAGGTTCTAATGGACTACCTGGAAAAATGCGACAACTTGGCACCGGAGCAGCATGGTTTCCGTCAACACCGGTCATGCACTAGCAACCTACTGATTGCACAAGGTAGTTGGAGGGAAGTGGCAGATGATGGGGTCGGAGTTGATGTCATCTATCTGGACTTCTCCAAAGCTTTCGACCGTCTGGATCGCCACATCCTACTTCACCGGCTACAGAGCTACGGAATCGGAGATCCTGTGCTTGGTTGGATTGGCAACTTTCTTCACCAACGGAAGCTTCAAGTACGTGTTAGGGGATCACTCTCTAACCCGATTGAGGTGGAATGTGGTGTCCCACAAGCCACAGTGTTGGGACCGCGCTTTTTCCTAGTGTTTATCAACGACCTGGCAAGGGTCATCTCCTCAAATTTCCTGCTTTTCGCCGATGATGTCAAGATATGGCAGCCGATTAGTAACAATGAGGATCAAGATCTGCTCCAACATGACCTAGATTGCATTTATGAATGGCCAAAGAGGAACCTGCTCCAGTTGAACGTAGCTAAGTGCAAGGTGATCCATCTGCGTCATCAGCCAGTGAGCGATTACAAGCTTGGAGACCACATCTTGCAGAAGGCCTCTCAGGAGCGTGACTTGGGTGTACTGGTACAGGAAGATCTCGACGAGAACCGGTAATCAACACTTCAGCCTGCTACGCAGAGCGTGCTGTCGGTTTGAACCTTCGATCTTTCCCCAAATGCTTAAGGCTTACGTGCGACCGCACGTGGTATATACTATACAGGCTTGGAAGCCGTGGCAGCAACAGGATCTCGTTGCTCTCGAGACTCCTCAACGAAGAGCAACCAAGAACGTCAGGGGCCTCTTTCATCTGCCCTATTAGCTTAGACTGAAATGTCTAAGAATGTACAGCAGACGATATCGGCTTTTGCGGGGGATCTCATAATGGTTTACCAGATTCTGTAGAACCCAAAACACAGTTGCTGTCCGCTGTTGAAATCGAACCACAACACTAACCTAAGAGATCATCCTCTGAAACTGAAAATACAGTATAGCCGGTTTGAATGTCATCTCTGCTCCCAACCTGGCGATATTTAAAAAATGAGTTGATGATGCGTTGTCTCATTTGCATTTCATTTTATGACTTGTTAGCCATGGGCTACAAAACGCAATCAAACGGTGTCTTACCAAACTCCTAACCAATGTATTTATACTTTTAATACGCGAACATCTCCGCTAATCTACTTAAGTTTATGGTGAGTCCACTCAAACGCTTTTCACTTTATCATGCAATTTAATTGTCACAATAATTTCCATCCCATATAACTTGTTAAGTATTGCTTTTTTACCCGTAATACACCATTGTTCCATTGACTTGATGGGTTTTAGGTTGGGATGAGCGCTTCGTTTGTAGTGCGTATCTTGCGACCCTTCAATGCTTCAGATGGAGACTGGCATCATGGAGCGACTGGATTTTGTGTGGACCGATAGTAGACCATAACGCTTGAAGGTATTCATTCACGGTCCCCTCCTCACGAGATTTCAAGAGTGCTCTCTTGAAAGTGTCGACAAATCTCTCTGCTGGCCATTGGACTGAGGATGGTAGGGCGGTGAGTGTAAGTTTTCGATGCAATGCCGGCGACAAAAGTCTGCGAACATAGAAGACATAAACTTGGAGCCACTGTCGGACGCCAAGACCTTGGGGAGTCCATGTTGACTGAAGATTCGCTGCAGACAGCCCAGCGTGGCAGATGCAGTTGGCGGGTTGACAGCGACTACTTCAGGCCACTTGGAGTAACCGTCGACCACAAGCAGGTAGGAGATGCCATCGATCGGACCAGCATAATCGATGTGTACACAAGAGCAGGGTTTTGCTGTCTGTTGCCAAGGAACTGGTGGTTGGTGTGGTGGCATCGTGGATGTTTGTTGACATCTTGAGCAACGGCGAACCAAATCTTCAATGTCCTTGTCAATACCAGGCCAGTATACATAACTGCGCGCAATTTCCTTCGTTCTGTTCACACCGAGGTGAGCAGAATGGAGCTGTCGGAGTACAGCTTGCCGGACGCATGAACGAACGACAACTCGATCTGCAGTCATGAGGCAGGAATCGATCACGGAAAAGGAGTCGCAACGTTGATGTAGTTGTTTGAGTTCACCAGACAAGGCAGTGTTCGGCCAGCGCACTGTGTAATGACAGCATTCTGCAGGACAAGGTCTTGTGCAGTAGTGCGACGTATGTAGGCAACAGTAATAGGGTGACTTCGGATAGTGTTCGAGAGTTGATGACGAACTTCGTCCCGACGGTAACAGCGGTGATCACCGTGCCTTGTTCTGTTTGGAAATGAGGCGAGAGAGTCCGTCGGCTTGATCGAAATCCTGAATAGAGCAATAGCGGATTTCGAAGTCGTAACCAAGAAGATGACCGCCCAACGCTGAAGTCGGCTAGCCGAGTATGCGGGAATGCCCTTCTTATAACCGAAGAATGAAAGTAATGGCTTGTGATCGGTCAATAGCGTGAATCGCCGGCCATACAGCATCTTGTGGAACTTGGTGACGGCAAACACGATGGCCAGGGCTTCCTACTCAATCTGACCATAGCTATCCGCAAGCGTCAGGGTACATGAGACGTGAATAGCCGCTTTTTGAGAACTATTCGGGAAGAGATAGGAGAGAACTGCTCCAATCCCGTAGACAGAGGCGTCAGCAGCGACCAAAATCAGCAAGGTTGGGTCCTAATGAGGCAGCAGTAGGTTAAGTCAGCATGGATTTCAGACGAACAAAGGCCTTCTCGCATATGGGTGACTAGTGCCAAGGGATGTCTTTCTGCAACAACCGATTGGGCGGTGCTTGAACATCGTATAGCGATGGCATGAAGGGAATGTAATAGCTGATGAGACACAGGAAGGACCTCAGTTGGGACACATCCACTAGAGCTGGCACCTGCTGGATGGCTATGACGTTCTCAGTATCAGGATGATGGCCAACGGCATCGAAAACAAAACCAGGGTATTTGATCGATGGAAGTAAGAATTGACATTTCTCAGCTTTCAAACGGAAACCATAGGCCTGGACACGGTAAAGGACCGCAAGCAGGCGCTCTCGAAGCTCTTCTGGGGTGTCACCAACGATGAGTAGATCGTCCAGGTAAGCAGTCGTACCCGGAAATCCAGAGATCATGGTGTCCATGGTCTGTTGGAAAATCGCCGGAGCGGTCTTGACACCAAACGGGAGCCTGGTGTACTGAAGAAGACCACGGTGTATGTTGATCGTCAACAGGGCTTGTGACTCGGGGCGACTTCGATATGCAGGTAGGTGTCTACCAGGTGGATTTTAGCGAAACACGCACCACTGTTGTTGTGAAGAGGTCGGCTGGGATCAGTAGGGGGTAGCAATTTGGCTTTAGCGCAACGTAAAGACAGGTGGAGAAATCGGAGCAGACGCGAAGGGATCCATTCAACATCTTGACTACGACGATCGGCGCTGCCCAGACAGAATAGGACACAGGCACCAGGGCGCCCAAATCTTCCAAGCGTTTGAGTTCGGCATCGACGAAGGGTAGGGCTGCGTACGCGAGACCTTTTGGAATGGAATACCGGTTGAGCATCAGGTACGAGTTGTAACATTGCGCGTGTGCGTGTAGAGCGGCCAATACCATCTTGGAACATCGGATCGAACTGTCTGATGAGGTCGTCGGTTCGGTCGCCTGGTACTGCCGGAGAATGTACCGCATTGCAGATGGCCCGAAGACGAAGATCGGCCAAGCCAAGGGTTTCGAGCCAATCGAGACCGAGCACGTTGAGCATCGCCTTCGTGATGTAGTAGACCTTGTTGAATGTGGTTCCTCAGGAGACGGAGCAGTGCAGTTGCCCAGTTGGCTGCACGCGACCACCACAGGTGCTGGTGGAGGTCGTTTGGAATGGAGGCTTGTCAAGTCGGCGCCAGAGATCCTCGGAGATGGTCGTGATGTCCGACGCAGTGTCTAACTGCAATCGGGGGACTAACCGTTTACCAAGATGTCGACGAATTTGCTGAGATCCACAGAGTTGACTTGGAACGTGGCTAGCAGGCTCAGGGTGCTGTCAACCGGACTAGGTTTGGGCTTGTGTCTGGGTCGGGACCTCTTCTTTGCATCGCGAGTGTGGACCAGCCCAGTTCTGGCCCTCTCGGGAGTTGTAGGATGGCAGTAACCATTCCGACGCCCCACCCTGCCACAACGTTGGCATCGGTGTTGGCGGAAATTACAGTCTCGGTGGAAATGCCATGCATCACAGAATCCGCACGCGTAGGGTGGGGAGTTCGCTCGGTCGGATTGAGTGGGGTAATAATAATATATAATAATAATAATAATAATAATAATAATAATCATAGTGTCAGCTGTACGCCGAAACGGCGATTCGCTGCCGCGCGACCACCACCAGTCGCACGGGGGCTGACTATACCGCGAGGACGCCCACCCCTACGCGGATTCGAACCGGTGACCTTATGGTTGCAAAGCAAACGTGCAGACCACGGCCACCGGCCGACATTGAGTGGGGTACACCGGCGAATACGCCCTAGGTGTTGCGAGTGACTGGACCATACCAGGTGCGGCGGCGTTCTGAATCGTAGCAGAGGCGTGCTTCAGGTTCAGCAGCGTTTGACACTTCTCGGCCAGGTTCTGGAGTGTGACAGTGATATCCTGCTGTAGCTTGGATAGGAGGCGCATCCGGATATCGACATCGTGTGCAGACTGGAGACCACAGACGAAAATCAGGCATTTCAATTGGTTCTATGGGAGCGTGCCAAGTTGAAAACGTTGGCATTCACGGTTGACCACGCCCGCGTACTTGATGAAGTCGTCGGCACCACCCTTGGCTAGCTGCAAACATTGATAACGGGCATTGAACAGGGAGATATGCTCGCCAGAAATAGGGGACAAGGTTCGACCGTCGCGTTGAAAGTAACGTCTCGAGGGCCCTTCGGCAAGATGAAATTGGTATAGCATTGGTATTCGAGCGTACCCTGTTAGCGCAGAAACAGCCGGACCTTCCACGCGTCATTCTGGCAGGCCAGGTCAACGGTGAACAGGTCCTCGTACCGCTAGTACCAAGAATCGAACGTTACTCCAGCCTTCGGGTCTCACGGGAATTCGCTTATGCCACTAACGACATGGTCCACTGATTGAGAATTGCTAATCGGACCTGCGTGAAGGGGAGAACTGGACAGTTTGTCGGTTAGCACGGATATCAATTTGAGTTGCGGCTGCAGCATAAGTTTCAAGTCGGCGTACTCGTCTGTCATGATTCGAAAGTTATGACGTCGCCACCGTAATGGATATACACAGACCTGATCGCGTCAGCTTAGACGAAAGTTACGCGTAACACAGTCCCTATTCACGCACGAATTCGGGCGACACGCTGAGTCCCTGAAAAAAGATAACGATACGCACGCGCGAAACTTAAACGCACATGCAACACATGGCTAGAGCGGCGCACACGAGCACGTGACCACAGGATACCCAACAACGCACAAAGGCCGAATCACAGTTGGAACAATGGTTCATTTTGTGGGTGAAATGAATCACCGCGTGAGGCGGGTGGTTTACGAAAGAACATTGTTCACTTTAAGCCAATTGTGCCCTGAATCCGGGTGGCTGGATCCTGCTACGTTGTGGGCAGGAATTGAACTCTGCGTCTAGCAGCCCACGCACACTGGATTTTATGGCGCATTTTTGCGGGGTTACTTGACGTTCCCGCGACAAAAATACATCGCACCGCGGAGTAGTGAAAATTGTAACGAAGCTACCGTCTGACTGATGTCATCTTGTTTTGTTTGTGACAGTGTGGTGCTGACAAGACATAGGTGGATTGACCTTGAATCCTTGTTAACAGCACGCGCCTCTCCTCAGCTACACCAATAGTATAAGCCGTCTGGTAATGTGTGCTATAGTTGCAACAGAGCAGCTGCAAAGAATACCAAAGCATAGCTGCGGATGAGAATAATGAACACTACTTGAGCCTTAGAGGTGAAGTATACGAGGCGCGTTGAGGATTGCAAAGATTCTAACGCAGACACGCAGTCGTGTGCCAACATCACACACATACAATACTAACCATGGAGTATGTAATCCGTTAGCATTGGAGTGAGGTTGGGATTGTTGGTTAAAATGGCTAAGAGCATTTCGTTGAACAACTGCAGCTCCTCAACAGTGGGTCCTTCGTTATGCGCGGAACGGTGGTAGGGTATTGTCGTGGACAAATTCTGAAGGACACAGTAGAAAAAAGTGAGGATCATGGGTGTGAGCGATACGTGTCAAAGATTTAAAAGAAGGTATCAGATGAAGTGAGAAGGACGATAACGTACTGTTATTCTAAATAATGCAAGCAGTGCTAAAATTCATGCGACTCTCGACGAATGTATCTAAACTGAATAGTGCCAAAATCATTACACCTGCGTAAGTGCTGACACGTGGTAACTTCGGAGGGAGTATAGACACCACAAGCACTACTCCGAAATCCCGACACATTCAGTACCGCTCTAATTCAGTCCACCCCAGTAAGCAAATCCCTATGGTTCAGTCGAAAAGCGGTAGATTTAATCAATCTGATTCACGGCGCCAAATAATAAGAATACAAATAACAATGGCAGGTGGTTGCAGTGGAGAAAACATAAGGCAACACCGTCAGATGAAGCAGGTGTGAGCTAAGAAAAACGAAACAAGGTCACCACCGACTTCGTGCCTGCGTCATGCCCAATAGGGTACCCCAAGCACTAATGTAGTCCATGTTTATGCCCACAGTTAGTAAAAGACAAGAACTAACGCTTCTTAGCCCCTCAGTAGGTTTCTTCATGCTCCTTTGTCATAGCGTCTATTGATTGCATCGGAGTTACATCCAGGTAAGTGGGTGCATGCGGAGCACACGATGAACCCAGCGTAGGTAATCCAAGCACAAAAGATACTTTAAGGTAGATCTGTTGCCAAACACCAAGTATAAAACTTAAGTATTACCATACTGTTTTTTCCTAAGCAGGTAAGAACAACAATTTAATGGCATCGGTGTATGGGCGCGGCCAATCCCTTGACGTCCCCAGTGCGCGGGTTTCTGATCCACACAGCAGCAGGCAGTACAGCGGCGTTGCATACCCTTCAACAATAAGTGTACGCCATAAAGTCTTAAAGAGCTGCACCGATGCAAATAGCAAACACTTCGGTGGCGAGATTATCCGGGAACGTGAAGTGAAAGATCACTTCGAATGGGTGTTCGGTGCTTTAGAAAGTTGGTAATGTGTTGGCCAGTCCAGTAATAGTACTTTGCACTTCGAAGGCCGCGAAGAAAGCGTGCAGCGCACCTAGCAGAACCTTAGCTGCAGAACGTATGAAAGTCAGTAGCTTTGACGCACTACATTTGTCGCAGTGAATCCCGATGAAAGCTTCCAGTGGGACTAATATCACGACGTTTCCCATGAGAAATCCAGCTAGAGAGCGTTCACTCACTGCGACAAATAGCGTTGAATATAGCAGCTGGATCAGTTAACTGACTCAAACAACGGTTCGGGAGTACAAGGCCGGCAGAATTGCCACTCAGTGTCCAGTCCAGCATTCAAGCTCATGCGACTAAGTGAATTAGATGTCCAGCATTCGCAGTCGACGAGCTATTTATTAGATCTGCGAGTTGAAAACAGCGATGGTGCTGTTTTTCTCCAATTTACAGGCCATATCATTCAAAAAACTTCCTGACTAATCTTTAGATCGTTAATCAGAGCACGTATCAAGGTTTTTCGAACGCTGAGAGTTGCAACACGACAGGACCACTTTTCGTACTGCAGGCAAGCTAAGCGAGGTCTCGGGTGCATTCAAACCAGGTAAACTAGTGGCCTCAAAGGCCATGCATAAAGCGCACTGTGGCGTCTCTGTCATGTGCCCGGTTCGTCTGTCAGTGGCTAAGAAACGTATAACCAGTGATCCAGTACGCCGTGGTGAAGCTGCGTTGCCAAACAGTCGCGCGTGGACCAAGTATACTGCGAGATCGTCCGCAGGATAGAGGTTCAATCCATCCATGAGTTCACTCGTAGCCCGCGGAATTTCCCAGCGAATTGATTTGTTGATACGGATCTATGCTAGGGTGGCAAACTATTGCGTATGTTTCCAGTTCGGTGGATACGTGTGAATCAAAGGCTACCAGCGCTTAGCCGTGTGCGGTACCCATAAAGTGTAAAGTTAAAATTTGGAACACAATGCTCAACAATCATCTCTCGTGTGATCATGTTGGAACATGCATCCGAAGAGTAATCACTCAGGGAAATCCGTGGCAAGTGAACCACCCCGATAATTAACTGACTAGCGGTTATCATGATGTCGACTGTTCATTTTCCGCTCCACATGTTAGTGTTGAGAGAGAGCATAGCTATAGTTCCTGTGGTTCATCAGCCATATTGAATTCCCCTGCGCTTATGAAAACATAGATGCTCTGCGGATTGCAGGCGAAAGCGCAGAGGTGCCTACTAGAAGTTGAATTGTGCATGGTAAATCTCCTGTGTAGATTAAGAAGAAGGTAATGCCAACGGCAATGGTAGGTCAGTGACTTAGTATATTACATCGGAAAGGAATCGGCGCATAGCGGCAATTGTTTAGGGGCGCCGAATGGCTGCACCTGAGATGTACACGATGCAGATCGTTACCAAATAACTTATGGTCACAGAAGAGTACCTAGCGGTAGGTACAAACGGTTGAGTACTTGGATGACAGCCATGCTACGTCTTGGAAAACTGCAAAACAGTGCGAACGCTGTTTTGAGAGTCGTAAGTTTGACAGAGGACAGCGGGACTTAATTGATGTAGTACTGCGGTTGTTATCGCGACAACGAGGCCGTAAGCGGTGAAAATGTGATAATACCACCAGTCAATGCTTAAGGTTGCGCAAAAGCCGTACTTTGAGAATTCGTACGAACCTTGGGTAGCAGATGATCGAACCGGTCCAGTCTTAAGCAATGGTCGGCGACATGGAGAGCCTGTAGTTAACAACCCATCGCATTCGCACGCTATGAGATCTCCTCCATCAGCTGCGCAAACCCAACTTCACATATAGGAGGCAGCACCACAATACACACTATTTTACTGTACTACTTGTTTATATATCATTCTACCTGGTAACCGTGCTGATGACAGTTGATTCTCTTTTCCTATATGAGGTCAGTTCAAATATTGATGCCCAAGATTTGAGGCTGTCATTTATGCTCACGTCTAAATGTGGAAGAAAACACCGACAGTTCGTATTGGGTACTTATCCTCGCACGTGTGATTTCCCATGACTTGGCGAAAATGGCTGTTAGCCTTACATCCAAACTAAAACCATGCACGTTTGTGGGAGTTCATGAGGTTTAATCATAGTCTTCGTAGGTTAGGAAGTCGTTGAAGGCCTTCTTCCCGTAAAACCTAGCCATGGGAGACAGCAGTTCTATAGGTTACAAGCTCACAGCTCGAATGGCGTAGAGCACGAGTGCCACGCATTGTCTCTGATGGTGGGATGGCACTTCCGGGTGCTCAATGGTTAGCTACTGTCCGACTCAAGCCAGGCAGCCCCTGGTCAAATTGGTACAAAGCCGCCAAAACCCACCTGCGTCTGGCCGTGGTCGTAGGTGCGTATGTTACTACGAGCACAAAACATAGATGAACCGTTCCAGTACCTCAAAGGTTGCGTGTGACAGTAGTCAAGCAGATCTCAATCTGTCTCTGCAATCACATTCCCGAGCTGGATCTGCTCCCCACTGCCTTGTAGGTCAGCCTATTTAATCAAAGGCTCCGGGTGGAATCCCTCAAGCAAACCTCCGAAGCACAACGACCATCTCGCGTGCGATTGCCCATCAATGCAATCGTATGCCTGCACGTAAAGCACTCAGCATTGGGTGCTGAAACGTGCGCACACTACTGGACCGGAACTCCAGTGAGCGCCCCGAGCGACGCGCTGCAATGGTCGCGATGGACCTGGAGCGCCACCACATCGATATTGCGGCGCTCAGTGAGACTCGGCTCGCTGAGCAAGGTAAGTTGCATGAAGCAGGTGCTGGCTACACATTCTACTGGGTGGGCAACGCCGCCTCAGCATCACGTGAACATGGGGTCTGATTTGCAGTATCCGATGGTCTAAATGGCCAGCTGAGGGGTGAACGAACAGGCATCAGCGCGCGACTGAAGACTGTTCGCCTACGACTCGGAAGAAGTAAGTTTGCCACTTTTATAGCAAGTAAGGCCCGAGCACTGTTATTCTGATGACACGCGTGATCAATTCTACACTCAGCTATCCTCCGTGATACGATCTGTGTCAAGGAGCGACCGATTATTACTGCTGAGTGATTTTCGTAAAACTATGTGTCGCACTCGCACCGTGAAACAGTTTAAATTTAACATTCTCTCCCTCGGTACTGTGGCGAAACGTATTGAGCTGGAGAAGGCGATGGCTGCATGACTGATATGGAATGCATAACCACAGTGGGCGATCTGTGGCACCACATTCGCGACCAGGTGACAGCTGCTGCCGAGGAGACCATCGGGCGCGCAAACTGTAAGCAACCTGATTGGTTTGGTGAGAACAATGCGACGATTGGCGCATTGGTGTCGGAGAAGAATGCAGCATTTGCTGCGCATGTCGCAGACCAGAGTGACTTGGGGAAGAATAGCCAATTTCGCAAAATTCGACGGCGACTGACCCGAAAGCTGCATCGCATTAAAAATGCATGGTGGACGGAGAAGGCGAAGCAGATAGAATGCTACGCCGAACGTCGCCAACACAAGGAATTCTTTGACTCATTGTAGGCGGAGTATGGACCGAGATTGGAGCAGCTGAGGACGCTGATCGATGGTGTTTCAGGCGCTACCTGCACACAGGCTGCATACCTGGCATAAACACTTCGAGGTCCACCACAGCTCAGGCTATCTCCATCTGATGAGTCCAAAGGGGGACGAAACCGGTTATGGGGTGTCCTTGTGATCGTAATGACCGAGGTCTGTATTAAAGAGAACCGCCTGATTTCCAAATACAGCGTGCTTGTGTTTAAAGGTTAGGGAGAGTGATCCGGCTGCGTTGATGAAACGTGGCCCCCAGCCACATGCCCCCGGTCTTATTCCTTCGAGTTTACAGTGGATATGGGATGTGTGGTTGGTGCAGCGCATGTCATCCATGGTCGCTGTAGGCGGAGGCGTCCTGTCGCTGTCCCCGTGGAGGCCACAGTGACAGGTAAACCCGGATACGGATGAACTCAACCATATATATATATATATATATATATATATATATGTCTTTATTAATCTCGCGCTTAAGCTAGTTTGTTTCTCTGTATTTCATGATATATGGCACCATGAGTGAGAGAGTTCGCTGCTGAAATTTCTTCGGTTGTATCGCGACTGCGAAAATTGGTCAACAAGAGAACCCATAGTCCTTTAGTTGATAGTTTTGGGCCCAGTAGAGTTGAGCAAAGGAATGGGTGTCACCTAATGTTGCTGCAGTGACAACAGGTAATTACGGCAGCGCAACAAAACGCGATCGTTACCGTGTCTACCAGGGGCACATGAATTAAGTGACTGGCTGGCAATCGCAGGAGAAAGAACCTGTCACACAAGAACAAGTTAACATAGTGAGCTTAGAAACATGTAACAGTAACCAGAATGCTGTGCTCTTGTAAGGGGAACAATGTGCGGCAGGAATGGCATATCAAAAGAACCGTGTACGTAGTGACCCAATGGTCTTAACCAAGGAGGGTAGCGGGCTCTAGCCTCAAGATGGACAGATGGGATGCACATCGCTGAGGATTCCCGAAAGGATGAAACGACCATACAGGGTATTTCAGGCAGTGCAGTAGCTGTCTGACTGAGTGTGACTGCGAGGAATCTCCATCAAAAATTTAATCCAAATCCAATATCTTTGTATAAACTTGGAACCGACTGGGAATTCATAACAATCTCGGAAGATTTTAAAGTACAAATCGGTTGTTTCAAACTTGTATTGCGGCAACATTTCGCCCTTGACACAAGAGCTTAGCCTGATGAAGCTCTTGTGTCAAGAGAAAAACGTTGCCGCAATAGAAGCCTTAAAACAACCGATTTGTACTTCCAAAACCTTCCGAGATTATTAATTCAAATCCAGGCTCTCATTATCCTGTAACAATTATGTAGCCCAACCACCGTCCCACACAGCTCAGTGGCTTAAGCTGCTGGCTAGTTGGCATCAGCCTCAAGCGGTCATGGGTTCGATCCCCAGTAGGGGACCGAGGGATGCGCACCACTGACAAGCCCCAACAGTGTGAAAAGCGCGGCTGTAACTGTTCCGGATTGGCGGTTGTGCTATGTAGCTTGTGAGCTGTTGAGAAGAGTATATTAAAATTACAATTAAAATCCTCCCACTCATCATCATTATCATCAAACACGTTAGCAGCAGGTGGAAAACACCTCCTACTCATAGGTAATTCTGACAACAGTTGGCGTGTCTACACAGTCTCGTAACAGTACACTGAGCTTTTGGGGGACGTGAAGTACACTCCAACGCGCGCGTGCTAATTCAGCAACACTTCCTATAGTAGCCGGGTCCAACACAGCTTCCATACGTCATGTCTAATGTCAACGCATGCGTCTATGCAGAAGTGTGGAGATTATTCTGAGGTGGATACATACCAACATTAAACTGAGCGTTTAACCGTATAGTTCCGGTGAGCGATAATTTTCATGGCTCAATTGAACGTGAAAAACGATGAATAGCCATAAATCGATAGTGAACGGATACTTTGAACACACCTTATATTCCAGATCATCGGAGTTTAATTCGTGATTTCCAACCAAATGTCCAGACGCTGAATGCACCAAGGTTGAGGACACAATTGGAGAGTCCGCGTGGGAAGATGTTGGAGTAGTTACAGCGGAGCGTGCCTCTCGCATGTAAGTGGTAGGGGTTTTAGAGGATTCGGAACGCCCGCCCCTTCGGTGCAGAAGAGCACGTAAAGATCCAGTTGTGCCAGCGGTCAACGCCTCATGCGCTTTCCGACTGGCCCACTTGCGAAGGCGGGCTATGGTGGCAGCACGCGATGTGGCCGTCGTATCCATTGCAGATGCCGTCCTGCGACAGCGCTCCCGCTGGTTCAAATGCGCTTCCTGGGAACCGCTAGGTGATCTGACACAGTTTGCATCCACCGGTGCGGCACTGTAAGGATGGTGTTCAGCAACAGCTGCATCAGTCAACTCATCGGCACCACGACTGAGACGGTGCCACTTTCGTTTCAGTAGCGTTGTGGCCGACGAGGCAGCCGCGACCGCAGCTTGTGCGGCTGACTGAGCGCCTGAAAACAAAGAAAAGAAATAAAATGGGAGGAATAATGCCTGGCATTAAAAACAGATGTGCTCAATTAAAGGGGCAATGCTGAGATTATCAAGGCGATAAGGCGACTTGATTGAATGGGGGACGCAGAAGCGGTGGTGCGTATGGCTCCTAGTACAAGGCAGCCTGAAAACTGTATACTGAGCTCCAAGACATTGAACCGTGGCAGTGGGTCGCCGGTAAAGATAAGAAAACTATTGGTGCAAAGAGCCAGTCAGAAGGTGCTGTTGATACCCGTCAAAGGAATCATGCAGAGCTAACCAGAAAGATAAACGTCCCGATAATAGTTAGTGGCAGCAGTAGTAGTGATGGTGACGGTAGTGATACTGCTATAATTCGGTGATCTCACGGAAGTTAATGATTGAGTAGTTGTGCATGCCACTTTAATCACTTGATCCAGTAAGAAGAACGAAGCAGACCACAATCAAGAAAATGCAGTCGAATACAGCGGAGAATACGCGAGAATGTAGTACATAACACTGCAATCGCTGCGTGGCAAGCAAAAACAAACCAATCGATTGTGATCGCGAGTCTTAAGCACAATTTTCCACGTGCGGCTCAGTCATAATGATGATGGCGGGGGAGGGAAGACACAGATCACTATAGAAACCCCCTATCGGATGGCCAGAACAAATCGCGAGAACATGATCATCAATCCGTGAATCGGCGCTGCGAGAGCACGAACAAGCTTCCACTATAATAGTGTTTCCCCTTGTGTCACGCGTCATTAAATTCTCTGCCGTTCCTGAAGGTGTTTTGCACATAAACTGGCAGCCTCTATGCAGTTGGTCAAAATTTCAGAGACTGCAAAGCTCACCTGTAGAGAAAAGGGTCCACAATCTACGTGACGGTGCAGTTTTCGACGGATGGAACGAGTGCAAACGGCAACAGTTCACCCATCGTCCCAGGCATGTCCTGTATGCTTGCTTCTATCACGATTTAATGACTCTCAGGTAGTCATCGCATAAAGTCGTGTACTGCTGGAGCAAGGGTGCGTCGATGACGTAAAGGCTGGTTAGCAGATAACAATGGTGAGAACAGGAAACTGTCCCAACTGACGGGAACAGTTATCCCGATCGTTAAGAGGGCTCACGTTCGGCAAGCGACAATCATAGCATGATCAGTCTGATCTTCATTACCTCTAACTTAGTTGCTTCTGTCGTCCTTCACAGGTTAACAGGTGCCCGTGTAAGCCGGATTCGTGAAGAACAAGTCGGATTTCGTTGAAATCGAGGTTGAACTGATCACATCTCACCGTGCACCAGTTATCAGAGCACCATCACTTATATTGGCAATCCTCTTAGTCGTGTACCGCGACATCAAAACGCGCCTTAGATTCGGTGGATCGATGTGCCCTTTGGGACTGTTTGATCAGGGATGTGTCCGATAAATAGTTAAACATTATAAGAGCGCTTTACGCGCATAGTGAGGTCGGAGTGAGAGTTTATGGTAAACTTTCGCTGCACTTCAATATCTCCAGCGATGTAAGACAGGGATATCCACAGTCACCTTTTCGCTTCAACTTCGCTATTGACGAAGGCAGGGAAATGGACAAGATTTAAAAGGTGTGGATCTGTTCTCAAGCGAAAGAATTCCTAACTTGAAGTATGCCGAAAATATTGCACTGAGCTGTCACAGCCCAAGAACTTGTCAAACAACATGGGATAAATTAGCGTTGGTTGCAGTCGTTTCGGACTTTGGTTTGCAGCCTCCAAATATAAAGCTTTCTTCCAAGATTGGCAGGGACAACTCCGGCGCTAATCCTTTTTGAACAACTGCCATGTAAGTCAATCAGAAATGCAACTATTTTAGGCAGTAGCATCAGCATATGTGGAACAAAAATATGGTCACGAATCTCATAACTGAAGCTCGAGATGCTTCACCAATATTTTCATTGTGGTGCCGGCGCGACATCATTCTAGCATTGGATAGTAATCTACAATGCAGCCGTCCGTTCAACCCTACTAAAAAATAAATGGTATATTCCTCGAAAATGCTGGAAGCTGTACCCTAATGGGGAGTGAAATCTGGTCCATCAAATCGATGGACATATAGAGGCTGGTTATAATAGACCACCGGAGTTTAGCTAACGTCTGGTGGGAACACCGCGTGAGCGAAGATCATGTTCGCGTCTTGTATCCGGTGTAGAAAAATTAAGCAAGCTGAATTTTGCGTTGTTCTCCGAGTTAAATGATCAGTATGCAGATGTTTCGTTGCCAGACTAGGTACTCTATCTAGAAGTACTCGCAGATTGTTTCAGCTAATTCGGACCACTGGTCACAGAAGGTCTGGTGTCAGCGAGGTAAAGCTGTAAGGCGAATGGGTCACAAACCACCAAGTTGAAAAGGAGCATGGACAGATGGGTTGAGCATTTCCAACCATAGTTCAGTTATTCCCCGTCGTCCACTTTCGCACTCAGCTCGCCCCGTCGAACGCCATGGGTAGTCACCCTAACCACCCAGTGAGAACGAAGTTCGCCTCGATATTAGACACTTGAATCGCTTTAAGGCTGCTGGTTCAGACGAGCTTTATGCAGTACCGTTCATATACGGTGGTACAGAAGTTGTAATTCAGCTAAGGTCCATATTTCTGAAAATCTGGAGAGAAGAGTATGTCCCCTTTTCATGAGGAGAGTCAGTTATTGTCCCCGTCTTCAAGGAAGGCTCCCGTACTTTATTTGTCAATCACAGGGGAAGCAGCCT
>CALYDF020000217.1:0-30383 GCA_944474145.2 Dicrocoelium dendriticum
ACACACAGACTGTGAGTGGTCTGGCGAACATGTGACCAGTGACCATCAATTGTCTCCAGTGAGCGAGTACTCAACTCGCATGTCAGCGTACTTCGATACGCATTCAGAACAGCTGGCTTTGTCAGTTGGGTGGTGTCAATGCGCTCACAGCGTCATCGTGGGCGTCCGCCAAAGGGCATCCGCATGTCAGCACTTACAAGTGCATGATCGGTGTCCACACATGTGCTCCAAATCGAGCGACAATTCTGGATGCAGCCTCTCCAGCGGTAACTGACAGCAATGTGATCGATTTGCGTCCAAAGCTGGTTCGAGGCTGGTGGGCGCTAAGTCACCATCAGGCGGGTGCTGTGTCTGAAATTAGTGCTGGCAAGAAATAAGCGGGCATCTTCACACAAATGAAGTAACCGCTCACCGTTATCATTACGGGGGCCTAGACTATGTTGGCCGTCCAGATGCACTCCATCAGTGGATAATTTTCCAACTTGAGCGTTCAGATCCCCAGCCAGCACAACAGTGTCCGAGCTTCTTCTGGGGCGAAGGAGCTCGGCCAGTTAGCGGTAGAAGTCGTCTTTTACCGAAACATCGCTACAGTTTGTGGGTGCATAGGCAGTGATGACAAAAAGACGCCTGCTAATCCCGCGCGACTTCGAAGCTTTGAATGAACCAGCCAATCGGAACGCACACAGCCGGCTACTTATTAGGATCCAGTCAACCAGAGCAGCTTCAGCCCGGGGACTAAGGGCAACGCCAACAACAGCTTGGCCGGTGCTCAAAGCTGCATCGTCACAGGATAGACGCACTGAGAAAATACTGCTGTGTCACCTGAAGAGGATCGCAGAGTGAGCAAATAGCTCGAGTCTTGCAGGTGGGTCTCTGATAAGCAGCAGAGATCAATTGAGAGGGTGTCTAATGTTCGGGCAAGTGCTGCCTGTTGACCCATCTGAAGCAATGTGCGTACATTGAGGCATGCCAATCTGAAGGATGACCGAGGGCTCTAAATGAAAGTGGATGAACTGGGCTTCGCCACTTGGTTGGACATGGGCTTGTCGACAGGACAAGAATGACGCTCCGCGTTCATCTGAGTTGAAACTAGAAGAGAAAACCCTAGCAAAGCAAGGTGGGGGAGGGTCAAGAATTGATGGGGTAAAAAGAGGGGGATAAAAGTGAAGCTGGAACAAGACGGTAAGAGAGAAAGAACGGAAGAGGGGGAATAAGATACGTAGGCTTGAGCAGTAGCATCCAAACCCCTATCCATCCTGCTCGATGCAACAGATAGGGCACCGTTGATTATCCTCTGCGGTGGCCAGAGCATCGAAACTGTTTGAAGAGAAATTCATTGTATTGCGTGAGCAGGATACTGTCAGGTTGCCTAGGCCTACATAGGAGAACGATTAGGGTTCTCAATCAAAGCCTTGGGTTCACAAACCTGACTGCAAGGCAGTGAGTTTGGCGTTGGGCTACAAAGAGTCCGTTTTAAGGAATAAGGAGCCACCACATTCCAACCTCCAACCTGGAGGACCAGGAGGCTGATTTTGTCTGGCCTCTAACCATTGATCATGCAGAAACATTGAGTGCGAGAATGCCAGAAATTCAAGCTGTAATCACTTACTGAAGACTTAGTTGAGTGTCTGACATTGGTATGCAGCCTGCAAACTCCTAGTGATGCCGAGATCTGAACCAGAATACACAGCCGGTTGGAGCGAGATCCGGAAGTCACATTGCAAACTATCCTTGCAGAGATTTAGAGAATCATATGCTCAAAAGACGATATAACTATGGTTGAGGATACGAAGACGCATTCCAATGAATTCGAAGATCAGCAGATTTCGAGGAACAAGTTGGCAGCCACAAATCTCAAAATACTCTTCCAAGGTAAGTGTTTGCGATGTGGAGACTTGGATTTTATTGGATGGTGTCCATTCAACTAGTAGACCTGCCAAAAGTGCCGTAAACTTAGGCGCAAAGAAACTCATTGCAGATCAAGCCATCCTTCAGACACGTCCATGATTCTCGAAAGAAAACCTATCGACATATCGTGAAGAGTATGAACGGCAATTTTACTGGAGTTCTTAGAGATCGTAGAAAGTACGGCAACAGCAATGGAAGACAGGTGCACTTGCAGAACGATACGGCCTCAGATATCACGGATATATCAGAAAGGATGTGGAGGACTGTCGGATCGCCAGATATTAAACCTACCAGTCAGCATGCAAAAAGCGCATCAACTGCCGGGTTGAAATTGCTTGGTCAAGTTGACTGTGTCCTTATGCCGACGTGACCGCATGGAGAACGATTTTCGTCAGGAGCAACCAAAATTTGAATCTTCTGCGTATGGACTGGATTGAGCGTTTTAATCTACTTGATGTTCCCATCAACCAGATTTATGCAAGTGTCCAGATACATAATATAACAGCCCCCAAAACTGTAGCCACCAAGCGCCTACGAAAGAAATATGCAGCAGTCTTTCGGGAAGGTCTCGGTATGTGCACCAAAATAAAAGCTGCACTGTCGCTTAAGCCAGGTGGTGTTTTAGTGTTTCGTACGAGACGCCTTTTAGCTTAAACAGCAACATCAATGGTTAACCAGGGGCTGAATCGCTTAGAGAAGTGAACTACTTATCTTGGGCGACAACCACTGTTATGGACAAAAAGCCAGACGGTCAGATTCACATATGCGCCGATTTTTCGACGGGTCTAAATGCTGTATTGAACACCCACTAATACCTTTTACCATTTCCAGATAATGTGTTGGTAAAATTTAATAGAGGTAAATGTTTTGCAAAGCTGGATCTCTCCAATGCATACCTACAGATCAAAGTACATGCACCGAACCCTGTATCATTAACATCGACTCCCGTTTGGATTTAAGTCAGCATCAACTGTATTGCAGCAGATCACGAACAAAATGCTGACAGATGTCGATGGAGCAGTCGCATACCTGGACAATATTACTGCTGTCGAACGCGATGCTAACGATCTGTTCGAAAAGCACGATCGAGTGTTTGGCCATGTTCAGTAACATGGATTGACACTCCGACCTAAGAAGTGTGCCTTCTTCGTGGACTCGATACCATTTCTAGGCTTCATAATCGACAGGAACGGCAGGCGTCCAGACCTAGCGAACAACGTTTGGCACAACGGTTAATGACTGATTGGGGGGTCATTTGAAGTACCCGTTGTGTGATTGGAATACGGCGCATAAAAATAGCTGCAGAGAAAGGCGAAAATGCATCCGGTCGATGACTGAAACGGTGAACGTGTGTATATGAACCGTGTGGCCCGCCGATCGCATGGCATGTGAGCTTCATACAATGCCAAGGATTGTCTAACTGACAGTAACAGGATGAGTGACACTTGGCAGTGGATGGACGAATACAGACCACTCATCTTCTTCGTGACCACCTTCCCCACCCATTTTAATCCCAGAGTGAGCAGATATCGTCAATCAACTGTCAGTGTTGTTATGACAGCAATGATAGCGCTGTTCTGCAGCCCCCTTAGGGTAAAAACGCTGACCAGCAATCAAGTTCTAATATACATGAACTGTGGTGTCATTTATTCTGCACATAAAATTGCGCGCCACCACATGATTGATCCCTTTCGTTTCGTCGACCTTTCCGTCTGCGTTTGGTAACCAGCTGGCTCGCCGTGTTCGTCCTCTGCGTTCGGTCTACCCCATGTCCGTTTAATCTGAGGTCACAATAAAATTAGCCGTCGTCCATCCGGCCAATGTAATCATTTTCCGCGCACGTGGGTGGCACTCGATTGGCCCTTATTGTACTGAACCGAGTTAGTTCTATACACCCAGTTGACTACGCGTCATCATTCTTGGAGGTAGCAGCCCATGTTCGTTGACTCGCGCACGCTGTTTGCATCAATCCGCTGCCTCAGCCTGCAAAAATACGATGTGTCTTGTTCTATCTCACGCTACTTGTTCATGCGGCTGTGAAATTTGGTCAGCTTGTGTGACATTCTGACCGATGGTTCCGCAGTGTTTACTTTGTCTCCA
This sequence comes from Dicrocoelium dendriticum, assembly GCA_944474145.2. Lineage (NCBI taxonomy): Eukaryota > Metazoa > Platyhelminthes > Trematoda > Plagiorchiida > Dicrocoeliidae > Dicrocoelium > Dicrocoelium dendriticum. The sequence goes on from CALYDF020000217.1 coordinate 4,009, forward strand.
AACTGCCGGTTGTCATCACATGGTTGGCGGCACCCGGTTCCGCATTTACCTGTCATGACGCCTGCGCCTACAGAGGGATCATGGGTGGCCGCGCAGCACCACCCACAGCTCCATCCACACACATCCCATATCCCGCCTAAAGCCGAAGGAATACGACCGACCGGGGGACACGTGGATGCGAGCCAGGTTTTATCAACGGAGCCGGCTCACACTCCTTTGACATGCACAGTGGCAGCATTCCGGTTCATAACGAGTTGGCTAGACCGTAGTCCGCTCCACATGGTATGGAACCACTCTTTGAGCCTAACACGACCACGAGGACAGTGTACCCACTCCCCCCAGCAAGGATACACAGTCTGGAGACAGAAATCGAGGTGCAGGGTGCTAGACAGACAAGCACCTTGTCAACATTCACATCAAGCGCAGCCACACCGGGGATATCTAACAACTAACACGGAATTCGAGGGAAAATGGATGCGCAAAATTGACACGGAATATGCAGCAGAATAACAGAACTGAGAAAATCAACTAAAGAGGAATACCTTTTATCCGAATTAGGAAGATCTGATTCAAGTGCAAGTCGATGTAGCCCAACTGCGGTGAAGAAGCATGAGGTGTGCAACATCAACCTCAGTATGAGTCACAGCGTGTCATCACGTAGGCCCTGATAAACTGCATAATGGCAAAGTAGGTAGACCAACTAGCGTCACTCGGCGCTAACCTACAGAAAAATAGCTGCGCGGTGTCGATGCGGGACGGACTATTCAGTTAATTGATGTCCTAACTCAATATAATGCAGTTATGAAGTAGGTATCACACCAGTACGCCGTACGTTCCAGTTTAATACTAGCGCTTTTATTCAAACACTCTATCGTTCCGGAAGTGACACTTCAATTGATCGCCATATGGCTAATTTTGTCGCTATCAATGTGACGAGGTGACACTAAGCAAGCTGAATCACCACCTGAAGCTGTTTAGATTCCGCGCTTTGGGACTGAATTGGATGACTACATGGACAATGCCGAAACGCTTCCGAGTCCCACTTTTCGAAACGCTAGCATGAGAACAGATCACAACCTATGGAGACGATGAAATGTGGTTGACAAAGTATAAATAGTGCCGACAACTCTGGTGACTCACTCTTCCGAATAGCAGAAACAGACATTTCTGAATTCGACTTCGCCCCCATGCACTTGCAAGGTTTGGGCATTCGGAACGTCGATCACTTGGGCTTTGAGCTCCATCAGTTCAAACATGTTCTCCATATCAGTCATACTGGTTTGCAACATCCTATGAAAAGAGACAATACGGAGAAGGAAAACAACCTAAGAGAGATTACCAAGTAGTTCATTGTACTAGTAGGTGGTTCCTATTACAATCAGGCAAAACAATACGACATAAACAGGCCTCACCAATTAGGTAGGTCACGCGGAAAGAATATCGATACCAAGCATAGAATCAAGCGTTCAGAATGCATACCCGTCAATGACCGAACAAGTATAGGCGAAATCCGTCTTCACTATAGGCATATAGATTACACTTCAGGTGAGTTTTGTTGACATCGCATAGGAGACTAAGGTTTGGATTCGTCTGGACGAGATAAAAACAACTGGATGTTACCAGAGCTGGCAACAAACTCAAGGAGAATGCAGTTGTGTCCGGCTCGACCTCAGAAGGCATTGTAGCATGAGACATAACAGTTGCGTTGCAACACATCAGTTCCTAAGTAATCAAAACAAAAATACCTAACCTGGGATTTGTAATGGTAAATAATTGCCACATAAGTATAAATGAGGATAGCCCAGTGAAAAAATATGATAAAGGATGAGGTGGGGATCTGACGCAGGATCTTAACGGTATAGGGTCGCAAGTAGTGAGCCACTATAACACGCTAAAGTGGGGTCTGCAATGAGGCCTCCATAGCGATCTCACTACCTTGCTGCTTTTGCAACTTAGCTCATAGGAACCTCGCGTGAGCAATGAACGTGTTTGGTATCCTGTATTCGATGCAGGAAGTGCGAGTTAACCGCTCAGCACCATTATATTGCGTACCACGATTCGATGGTTTGGCCACGTGTTGTGTAAGCCAGCACACACCGATGTCCGCGATGTGTGTTGTTTGCGCGCCGGGGGTGTGGATGAAAAAGGAGAAGGGGAGGCCAAGCGATGACTTGGTCAAGATGAATGAGAAGTCGTTCAACTTCGAAGTTGGCGTCCGTTGCTGCTTCCCCAATGCTTGGCTGGGATTCCAAAGACGATGAACGCGTTTGGATAGACTAATTGACATGGCAAAAAGCTAACATGGCCATAATTTTACTGTGACTCGCCGTTCTCCTCGACCTCCGGAAAGTAACCTTTTCACCCCATCGGACAGCTGAACCGTGGTGTGTTGTATTGTGAACATGTGTGTATACGTGTGAGCTTAGCTCTTATAATTGATTGCAAAGTATCGAATACCAAAGCAGCCTGTTTGGACTTGACCAACCCTAGACTTGCCATTTTAGCCTATCACGATTTTAACCAGTTTTATATATGTATTAGCCTGATGAGAAATATCGAAAAGAAATTTCTTCGCTGAGCTGTGTGTTGCTATCTCTATGGGCGTATTTCATAACCTCAATGGCGTTTGTGTCGTGAATTTCTTTGTCCCTCCTCCTCCCGCCTATTTTCACTCCATTCAACCACGTACTCACACAAATGGCACTACGCATCACATTACGTCTTTGATTTTTATATTGTATTCTGTAATGTATTGTATCTCAACTTTGCCAAATATCTTTTCTGTTTTGTATTGTGGCACATTAACTGAGGTGTGTTTCTCATTCTCAACCAACATGTGTTGGTAATGATGATGGTTACCTTGCTTCATTATCAACCTCATCATAAAGAGGACTCAGCGTTAGGCAAGCTTTAAACACTTAGTCCAGCCGAAGAATAACGGTACGTACTTGATGAGTCGTTCATGTGAGGGCATAGCAGTGGGCAGAGATGGAGGCGCTGCTAATCCCAATACTGACACCACACAACCGACGCTTTCGTCCTTCTTTGGACTCATCAGGTGAAAATAGACTGAGTTGGGATGGAACTCGAGGCCTAGTTCATAGCTGACATCTTTGTCACTATGCCACTGAGATCGGTGAGTGGGCAGCAATTTCGCGTAGCTGCTCAGATTCCTGATCACCACCCAATTCGCTGAGACAACTGCGTCAATTGTTGGCTTGTATAAGTCACATACATCTGAGGTTGCGGATGGAAGAGTTGTAAAGTGTAAAAACTCCTGTTTGTTTCACCGAAAATCGAAAACTTTAAACCCCCTTGATGCAAGTCGGAGCAAGTCAGTCATCTTATCAACGCACCAGATTAAATGTCCTTTTACGCAATTTCATACGTAGTCATCATCATCATATCATCATACACGTTAGCTAGAGGTGGGGAACACCTCAGCTACTGTGCCGCAATATTGAAAGAGAACTCACCTGTAATAAGTGCCGAAGAACCCTAGAGGGGCGTAGAGCTGTAGCAGATAGGTGTAGAAAAGTACGAAGTCGCCAACTGTTAGTCGACCTAGTACGACATCGCGTGAACACAGCAATGTGCCGATCAACAGGCCCGTAATGATAACTGCGTTTTGGATGGTATTCAGGAGATTCAGGGAAGCGGTGGTACGCCATTCCGCACGTTGATAATCGATGAAAGCTTCTTTGAATAGCTTGGCTTCATATTGCTCAGCGTTAAAATATTTTACCTGAAGTACGCAGTTGGAGTCATTAAGAAGGTCATGTTGCTGATTGACAAGCAAAATGATAGACAAACAATGTGGTATTGTTAGGTGCATGAAAGGTATTGAATGGAAATATCGCATGCCTCGCGGCTGGTCCCTAATAAGGTCGAAACCACAAGCATTTCACGCAATAACACTAAAAACACAGCGATAAGGGGTCATTCGGTTGTACCTACCAAGTCGGAGGACCGTGCGCTAAACACCGGCACTCCTTATTGAAAAATGAAAGACAAGTACCTCTAGCATTATTCAAATACTGACTGTGTCTGTACGACCGATGCAGTGTAACGAGAACCAAGCAACAGATAGGAAGCTATGGAAACACAATCGTGACGACTTTGTGGTCTGCGATAGATAAAGCATTTATTTTCTTATTCCGTCACTTAGATAAGGTCGCTGATTTCAGGGGCGAACAGTGAATTCCACGACATTGCTAATATGAAGGTTAGGCAATTAAACATGACCGGAATCATTGCTAGCCCGGGATGACGGTCTAGATGTTCGCGTGTGATAAGGTTTGCGTGCGAGTGGCAACCCAATTGGCGAACACATAGTCACCCGAAATGTGCCACGTCTGAACTGGAGGACAACAAAGCCGTCAGTCGGCCTGGGCGTTTTCGCACAATTAGGTGAGCTCTTATAGTGGCTGTGTAAACTAAGGGAGAAACTGATCACGTTGTCTGAACCACACCGATCGCTCTGTGTCAATATTGAATCAGCTGTCGTGAAATTGCTCAATGATGGGTAGGAGAATGGCAGGCGAGTTTAAAAGCATGGGAATGTAATCGGAACCGGACACACCAATCGTAGTCATTCCCTCTGAATTAAGCGAAGCGCAGTAACTGAGGTGTTTTCCACCATTAGCTAATGTGTATAATGATGATGATGAAGCGAAGCGTAGATTCAACTGACTACCAGGCACCCTTGACCGATCCGACACACAGTAGGGTAGGTGTATAGACATTCTATGTGTACACATTAACACAGCCAGAATAGCCCGAATTTGTTAAACACTGTCAGGCTAACATGATAGTTTAACTTGACGTTTGTCGGTCTTGCTGCTGCAATTCAGTGCTAAGAGTACACGAGCTGTGCAATTCTTCAAGCTTAATTTCGAAGACATAGAGGTCTATCCGAAGAGCCCTAGTGGCATATAATACCATGTCCGTGACACTCCGCCATCATAAATGAAAAAGTTTCACTTGTTACCACACGTGTCGCGAAGTATATCAGAAACCTGTGCCTTTGTGAAACGATGCATATACAATGCCAAAAGAAGACATCGTATATCCGGAAATAATGACACCAATACGAATCCCTAACCGAAAAAGGTTATACGATTAACTGACCAAACACTACCGCTGACGATTCGCAATTAAATGTCATAGATTTATCATAATTCGCTAGAGTTGTACAGAAACCTTTCAACTTGCTCCTAAATACAGTCTCAGAAGCTAAAAGATAAAATAGATCAAATTTCCAGGCCGTCTTCCAACGTCTATCACATTTTCCCCTTACATAGCCATACGTACTTGAATGAACCACATCGATATGGTGGCTGAGGAGTGGCACGGACGCTCTCGTCTCGCCGGCTGGAGGGTGAAGGATTCGGAATACAGATGGCTGGAAACGCTGTTGGACATGGCGCACAATGACGGACTTGCTGTGATTCACTATGCCAATAAACATCAGTTTTGTTCCTCTATCTTCGTATGTCTACTGTATTTCCCATGGATGGCGGCATCCGGTTTCGGATTTGCCTGTCACTGTGGCCAGACACAGGACGTCTGTGCCTACAGAGGGAACATGGGTGACTTGCGCTGCACCACCCACAGCTCCATCCACATACCCCATATCCAGTGTAAACCCGAAGGAATAAGACCGAGAGGCATGTGGATGGGAGCCACGTTTCATCAACGGAGCCGGCGCACACTCCTTCACTGGCAAACACAAGCGCGTTGTATTTGGGGAATCTAACGCACACAAGACGGTGGCTGAACCGTAGTCCGCTACACACTGAGTGCATGGAACCGCTCTTCGAGCCTAGCACGGCCACAAGGACCGTGCACCCCGTCCCCTTCAGCAACGACCAACTATCTCCTGGACGAGTTGGTGGGTAATAGATAGGTAGGCACCTTGTCAACATGCACATCAAGCGCAGCCACACCGGGGATAGCAATCAACAGTTAATCACCTGAAACGACAAGATGAAATAAAACAAATCCAATAATGCATAGAGATACGGTGGCATAACTCTTCGCTAAATTAACATATGAAGTAAGTTGGTTAGCAACGAATCCGCGATAAGGAAAAAATGTCCACAATTTACTGAAAAATGATACAAACGCAACAAAGTTACCGAAGATAAGCGCAATTAGTGTAAGCTACGTGGCCAGTTAATATAAGATTATTCAGGTAGGCAGAACAAACCTAATAAAGTGGAATGAAATTTAGCCTGCTTAAGAAGACCCAGTTTAAGCGTAAGTTGGTTTAGCCCAACTGCGGTGAAGAAGCATCAAGAATGCAACATCAGCCTCAGCATGGGGCACACACACATACATGGTTGGTGGCATCCGGTTTCGGATTTGCCTGTCACTGTGGCAAGCCACAGGACGCCTGCGCCTACAGAGCGACCATGGGTGACTTGCGCTGCACCACCCACAGCTCCATCCACACACCCCATATCCAGTGTAAACCCGAAAGAATAAGACAGGAAGGCATGTGGATGGGAGCCACGTTTCATCAACAAAGCCGGCCCACACTCCTTCACAGGCAAACACAAGCACGCTGTATTTGGGGAATCAAGCGCATACAAGGCGGTGGCTGAACCGTAGTCCGCTACACACTGAGTGCATGGAACCGCTCTTCGAGCCTAGCACGGCCACAAGAACCGTGTACCCCGTCCGCTCCAGTAACGACCAACTGTCTCCTGGAGCCAGTATGGACGAGGTAGTGAGTAATAGACAGGTAGGCACCTTGTTATCATGCACATCAAGCGCAGCCACACCGGGGATATCAAACAACAGCCAAACATTTGAAAGAAAGATAACCAAGAAAATAAATCGAGTAATGCATAAGGAAACGTTAACATAAATCAAAAATTAATAAGCATATAAAATAAGTTGTTTACCAACGAATACGAAGTAAGTTCACGAAGTCATGAAGTTTATTTTACGGAAATGCTACGAACACGAAAATGTTATCGAAATAACTACAAGTGGCTTAAGCAACGTGTGCAAGTGTATAGAAGAGGGTATAATAGGCATTTATATGGGAAAGAAAAGCATTAGGACAAAATTGAATACCCACCACCCAAAATAAATAGACTTAGCATGCAAGCATGCGGTTAGTAAATCGAATGCAGCGTACCTACAAACGCTGCGCCGGTTCTGCCTACGTTCTCTTCAGGACCCGTCGTCGCTTCGTTAGTGGTCCCGAGTGGCCTGGACCTATATACATACATATATATATATATATATATATATATATATATATATGCAGAGGGAAGTTAAACCGACTCCTCTACTTCAACTGTTCGACCAATGGTATATCCTTTCCTTACTCAGCCACACCGACCACGAGGCTTTCATGCCTACATGGAAGTCAACGACAGAACGTTAACTAAGTCTACGCTTTTACACCTGTTATATCTGCTCCTTAATCGGCAATACCTATCTCAAGGCGTTCATGTCCACATAGAAGTCTGAGGAAAGGCCGACCGGGTACTCATCTTCGTTTGCCCGAAGACTGTCACACTCTTTCCAATTGTACTGCAGAGCGCTAGTTCCGAGGTCTGCCATTACTACCAGTCACAGATATGCATACGCGTGAAATAGACTATACCATTAAACATTAGTGTACAAGGTACCTACTTTCGCTATTGCTTAAGTCAGTTGCTGAGTAGTGTATTTGCTATGAAGTTCCAAATTATTAGCAAGTCCACTGACGATCTTTCGGAACAAGGCCTGACCGATTCTAATGAAGCACCATCTCGAACATGCTACGAATGGCTTATTACATTGAACCTATTTTTACTCGTTGTAAGACAGAATACATTATAGACTTGTATCACGTTTCACCTACAACACTTTGGATCTGTTAAAACTGAGATCACAATAGCGGTCTTCTTCTGTAATCGATTTGCCCTCCCCTGGTTGCGTTTGCTTGGTCGCAAAGTTGCACGCCAAGCCCGGTTCCTATTCGCGCATGTACTTAGCTAACGACTGTACTCGAAACCAGACAAACGATGTGCACTCAGCCGAGAGACTGTACCATTTCTCAATGGATTACATCCTTAAGGCAATGGTTTTCATCCACAGTGCAGCAGCTTGCATACTTAGCGCAAAAACTATAAACCGGTAGCCACGAAAATTGCATCCACGACGCCCTCAGCGAGTCAGCTGTACGATGGCACAAAATAGACATCTCATTTGCGCATGAAAGACATCCACTCGTCGAGGTAAGCACCATCTTCAGACAATAAGGGGGTGGAAGCAGGGAATTGCTCACGTACTGCCTCCAAAGCCCTAAGATTGGAGTGTGAAGCTTAGGCGAAGTCAGCACAGTTTCGGAGTAACGCAGACGTAGCAATGAACAAGTCTGGACCACTGGATCGCGTCCCCTGGCTAGAGCACACTGCGAATGGAGTCAAAACGCTTTCACAAAAAGAACTTGAGTGAACAAACGCGATGTCCGTTTGAAGCCAGCGGACAGCTGACTCACTGAGGGCGTCGTGAATGCAATTTTCGTGGCCATGGGATCATGGTTATTGCGCTAAGGATGCAAGCTGCTGCAATACGGATGAAAGCCATTGCTTTAAGGATGCAATCAATTGGTAAATAGTATCGACACGTTACGAAGCCGGCAGACTATAGAACGATGCACGTTCACGTGACATCGCGAGTCGCTACTAGCCCACACAGAGCGAAGACAGAAGACGAGGCGGACCTGCAAGAGCGCTTGTACGATCCACAAAGGCCGAACACAGTTGACACAGCGGTTCAGTTTGTGAGAGAAATGAATCAACACATCGGGCATGTGGTTTACAAAAAATGCTCGTTCACTTTGGCACGGTTGTGGGCTGGCTTGGACTAGCTGCGTTGTGGGTAGAAAAAGGGATTCCGTGTGGCGCAACCTGCATAGTGGAGTTCGCAGGGCAGTCGCATATTTTTGCGAAATCACTTGACGTGCCCACAACATCTCCACTCGTACATCGGTCAAGCTGTTCACTGTTCTGTATTTTCCAACATGTCCCCCTGAAATTCGGGCAATCACTACGAAAAATCTTCGAATACGCCTGGCTGACTGGTGTCTTGCTTCCACTCAAATAGTGCTGGAGCACTTATCCTTCAACATGAAGAACTACACCAACCTTTCTGGCTCAGACCACCCTCATTTACAGCGTCTCGAGCTCCATTCAGCTGCCTCCAACTCCGCTTAAATGGTTGGCGGCATCCGGTTTCCGATTTGCCTGTCACTGTGGCCAGCCACAGGACGCATGCGCCTACAGAGGAACCATGGGTGACTTGCGCTGCACCACCCACAGCTCCATCCACACACCCCATATCCAGTGTAAACCCGAAGGAATAAGACCGGGAGGCATGTGGATGGGAACCACGTTTCATCAACGGAGCCGGCCCACAATCCTTCACATGTGAACACATGCACGCTGTATTTGGGGAATCAACCGCACACAAGGCGGTGGCTGGACCGTAGTCCGCTCCACACGGAGTGCATGGAACCACACTTCGAGCCTAGCACGGCCACAAGGACCGTGCACCCCGTCCCTTTCAGCAACGACCAACTATCTCCTAGAGACAGCATGGACGAGGTAGTGGGTAATAGACAGACACCTAGTCAACATGCACATCAAGCGCAGCCGCACCGGGGATGTCAAACAACAGTCAATCACTTAAACGACAGTAACAAATAAAATATATCTTTTAAAGAACACGGCTATGCAGACATAACTGTTCCCTAAATTAGCATATGAAGTATGTTGGTTAGCAACGATTCCGTGATAAGTAAAAAATGTCCAGAAGTGACTCAGAAAATGCCACAAACGCAATGAAGTTAACGGCGATAAGCACAATTACCGTAAGCAACGTGGAAATTTAATAGAAGATTATTCCGGTAGGCAGAACAAATCAAATGAAGTGGAATGAAATTTATCCAGCTTAAAAAGAGATTCAGCTGGCAACGGAGAATGCAGTCTATACACGAGAACAGAGCAATAAGCTCGCGGATACGCAGCACACAGAGTAGGTGCAGATGACCTGGCAAGAAAAATGTGAGCGGTAATCCATGCTAAACATTGTTCAGTGATTCCAACTCACATAACCCTATAACAGCAGCCCAGCACAACTGACAAGTCATAATGGTCGCTACACTCGGAATGTAAGTATGGAACTCAGTCGATTTCATTGGAGAACAATGATTTGCTATTACTGCAAATGTGGTTTAATGCAGCACCAGTGTTGAGCGATTATCAGCTGTGTTTGGTTATGATGCGCTTCCAAGAACCACTGTGTTTGAGTGGTTTGCGAAATTCAAACGTGGTAGGCGGTCTCTGGAGGATGAGTCACGATGTCGACGACCTGTGGAGGCCACCACACCGCGGACAACATTGCAGTTGTGCAAATGATGCTGGAGAGGAACGCATGGGTGACTGTGATACAGCTGAGAAAAGCCATCGGGATCAATCCGCACCATTCTACATGAGAACTTGGCCTCAGAAAGGTTTTCACACGCTGGGTACTCCATCAGTTCAGTGAGGATCAGAAAACAGCTGGGATGAATTGGTGCCGCACCATACTTTCCAGGTTCGACGGTGGAGGTTTCAATTATGTTTGGGAGATCCTCAGTGGTAATGAGACCTGGGTGTACAGTTTCGACCCAGAGACCAAGTAACAATCGGCTCAGTGGACGGCCGTTGGTGGGGCCTGCCTCAGAAACTCCGGCATGAGCGCAGTGTAGCCAAGCAGATGGTGGATGCGTTCGTGGCCAAGACTGGTCATGTGGCTACTGTACCGCTCGTACGACAACACACAGTCAGATACTGGTATTTCACCCAATTTCAATGTCCTTTTCTGCATTTTAGCCACCGGATGTCATCTTCCCCCTGTATCCTTTATAAAGGGTTACAGCTGTATCTATCTTGACCGTCGCAACGAGGCTGGATCTTAACGTGGTGCGACGGTTTGTGTACCTCATTGACCCATTGAGCTATACTGGTTGATGCCTCAGGGCACCTTGAGAGCTACTCCTACCACGTTGGTCAATGGTGAGATGTCAGACAAACTCAGTCTCCTGGTCCTCCAGGTTAGGGGTTTGAAATGAGATGGCGTCCATTTCTGTACAACTAAATCCTTGCCACCTCCCCGCTGCCTTGCGGACAGGCTTTCGAGCCAAAGGCTTTGGATGAGGACCCTAATCGTCCTCCTGTCTAGGTCTGAGCGCCCTGGCAGTATCTCAGCTCACATACAACCATGACAATTCCTTCAAACATAAACTTCATCCTGCATCGGCCGTCGCGCAGATTATCAAGGGTCGCCTTATCTGCTGCATACAGCAGGGTGGATAAGCGAAAACATGCTACTGCTGGCGCCTCCCTTCTTCTTTTTCCACCTTTTTCTCTTACTCCCATCCCGACCCCCATTACTAACCTCCCTTCTATAATTCCCAGCTTAATTGACAGCAACCGAAATGCCACTGGAGTAGAACCATCTGCAGCCACCATCCCACAGCACCTATCGGACGCCTACCGGCAAAAGTCCCTTACAAAGAAATGCTATCCCGTCTACATGGCGAGATTCAACGTTCGCACTCTAAGACAAACAGGTCAACAGGCTGCACTCGCACGCACCTTGGACACAATGGGTATTGATGTTGTGTGGCCGAAACTAGGATCAATGACCCTAATAGGGTTGTGGAATAAACTGCACCCAGCTTATCCTCTCGTTATTGGTTGCACGCATCCGAAGACCCCGATGCAGCACTCACATGTCAAGCTGGTGTAGGTATCATTCTTAGCTCCAACGCTGTGCCATCGTTGGTTGATTAGATTCCGGTGAACAGCCGTTTATGTGCAGCCCGTTTGATGACATCAGCTAACGTTGATTCCCAAAGAAGTACAAAACGCTGCTTCTTTCTGATTTCCGACTGTAGTTCTAATGCTGTCAAGGACACATTCTATGACGAACTGAACGCGCTACTACGCAGTGCTACTAATTCAGATATTATAGTGCTTGCAGGGGATTTGAAAGCACAAGTCATGCCAATGTACTCTTCAGCAGCTCAGCTGGGTGGTATGTATGGGCTTAACTCCAATCGTACTGACAACAGCGAGCGTCTGCTGCAACTGCGTGCGGAGCACCTGTTGTTTCTTAGTAGCACTGCATTTAGACACAATGAGTGCCGCAGTGAAACCTGGCGTCCTCCTGTAGCTGGCCAGCAATGGACCCAAATTGACCACATAGTCAAAAGTTACAGGTGGCGTGGTTCCATTCTGGATTGCCGCTCGTACTGGAGTACCTGTGTCGACTCTGATCATACCTTGGTGCGCTGTCGTTTCTCCATGAACTTTACCGGAAGGCGCACAAAGCATCTCCCCCGATTGGCAACGGAGAAATTGTCCCAGCCCTCGGTCAGGCAAGCCTATCAAGAAGCACTGCATACCGAACTCTCGCTGTCTTGTCCTAATGACACTGAGCTTCAGTAGAATAGGATCTCGGCCGTCATGCACGACGCAGGAGCATCTGCTTGTGGCACTATCAATCGTCCCCGCACCAGTCACTGGTCATTCGAGAGGTCGGTTAACCAGTTGGAATCTAGAACCTACCAGCTGGCTCTGAGCACAATGTGACCAGACGGGCTATTAGGCGCGAACTAAAGTTGTCAGTCTGCTGTCGGATTATATACACCCAATTTTGTAAAGCCAAAATTGATCGCACCAAAATGAAGGAACTAGCACGGCTTGAAAAATCATTGATGAACAACCAAGATGAGGAGCCATGTACTCGGGACCCCAGTAAGTATGTGGTGAATCTGTCAAATGTGAACCATGATGCACTACAGTTAGAAGCATTGTCTTTCGGGCTAGATTACAGAGTACCACCTAGACGATTGATAGGATTGTTCATTGAGGCTCAGTTTGAGAACTATTTTGATCAGTTGAAGGACCTTCAGCCAACTAGTACCGATAAGCTTATATGGTTTAGAAACAAACTGACCGATGTTGCCTATGAAGTAAAGAATGCGCCAATAAAAGAAAAGTGCGCGCTTACGAACAGACACCTACGAGCGTTACGCGAAGTGCGTGACAAGGATGTCGTTGTAATGAAGCCGGATAAGGGTTCAGGAGTTGTAGTCATGAACAAAGATGAATACATCGAGAAGATGAGCACTATACTCAGTGACACTAACAAATTTAAACGACTAGAGAAGGCAGGGGATGTGACTACATTGGAATCCCGAATCATTCGCCATTTAGAAATGCTTCATCAAACTCACGTGATCCACAGTGTTACTTATAACAGTTTAAAGCCGAATGGATCAACTATGCCACAGCTATATGGACTTCCAAAAATGCACAAGAGCGGAGTGCCGCTCAGGCCCATCCTCTCGATGACGAACGCACCCCAACATAAATTAGCTCGCTGGTTGGTTAATGTGCTTTCTCCGCTAAAAGCTCAGTTTAATCGATATGGCCTCAAAGATTCCTTCGAGCTTGTCGAGGATCTCGATCAAATGAACTTGTCCGATAAGGTGATGTGTTCCTTAGACGTGGAATCTTTATTTACTAATGTGCCGCTACACCAGACCGTTGACTACATCTGCGAATTAGCAGAAAGTTCCGAATGTCGGTTGCCGATTCCAGTTGAATTCTTAAGAGAATCATTACTTCTATGCACGGAGAATGTCGATTTCCACTTCCGAAACATACCGTATCGCCAAATTGATGGGGTAGCCATGGGCAACCCACTGGGTCCCATACTAGCGGATTTCTTCATGCTGATGATAGAACGAAGCCTATGCGAAGAAATAGCGCAGTTGCCCTATTACAAACGTTACGTGGACGATATCTTGGTGTTCAGTTCGACAGAAATGCAGATCGCAGAGCTAGTGGCGCGTTTTAACTCATCGCATGTCAATTTGAGGGTTTCCTGCGAAGTCGAACAACAGAACTGTCTTCCATATTTGGATGTTCTTATCAGCCGCAGGGATAACGGAATGGTAAAAAGGTCTGTCTATCGAAAAGCAACGTGGTCGGGACAGTATCTGCATTTTAGCAGCTTTACGCCAATTCGGCACAAGCGAACGCTCGTGAAGACCTTGTTTAGTCGCGCCAGACGAATATGTTCGACCGATTGTCTAGCCGATGAAATAGAACTAATTACCAACACGTTAATTGCTAATGGCTACCCTCGAAACTTTATCCGAAAGCACAGCGAAATCCGTGAAAAGAAAGTTGCTCTACCTACTGTGCCTAAGAAAAAGGTATTCCTAGAGCTGCCCTTTAAGGGTGACATTGCGTCTTTGAGGACCAGAAGACGTCTGATTTCCGCCACACAGAGCACTTTCTGTGCTGCCGAAGTTGTAATCCTTGACCGAACCCATAAGCTACCGTTGCCTCCACTGAAGGAAACCCAGCCTATTGGCGCCAACTCCCATTGTGTATATCAATTCGTATGTAACTGCGGGGATAGTTACATAGGCAGAACCAATAGAACACTGAGTTCCCGAATAAAGGAGCACGTACCAAAATGGGTTCAATGCGGCCTTAGTCAGCAAGCAAGCCCAAATCAGACTACGTGTGTACGCAGGCCGCCAGCATCTTCCATCGGCAGGCACTTATTGACAACAGGTCATCGAATTGAGGTCAACAAGGCGTTCACAATCCTGCTTCGCCATACTAATTCACGGCTCCTCCGGTTTGCCGAGGCGATTGCCATTAGTCGGATTAGGCCAGTGCTTTGTGTTCAAAAACAATTATCGATCAGCCTCAGGCTGCCCTGGTTGTAGACGAAAGACACCTTTTTCTCGCGTTTGTTTATATGGATGTCTATACCTACAAACTGTTATATAAAATTACCGGTTATCGTTATCGGCACTGATGAGACGATACGAAATGCATGCATCTGCCGAACTTCGTCTTCTACTTGTGCTTTTCAAGTTACTAAAGGGAACTAACTGTTTTAAACTAAAGCGGAGCCTACGTGCAAACAAGGAAGCCTGTTGGACCAGTTGGGTTCAAGAAATGCAGGAGGCAGGAGCAGTAGGCAATTACCGCAAGCTCTTAGAGCTAATCCGAAACACTGGTCCCAGAAAACCAGGCGTCAGTGAGACAATCAGAGACAGCGCGGGTGCACTGATACACAATAAGCAGCGCCGTATGGCTCGTTGGGCGGAACACTTTCAAGATCAGTTCAGCTGGCCCCCTGCTCCCGGACCTCTTCCTACTCAGATGATGCAGGACGAGCCATGGACGGTTAGTTTAGAGCCTCCGTCGGAGGCCGAGGTCCGAAACGCGATCACAGCCCGGATTCCCTCCCACCTGCACTATTTAAGGATGGAGGTGAGGTCCTCTGCAAAGCACTGACCTCCCTATTCGAACATAACTGGAAGGAAAAGTGTCCCGGCTGAGTGGAGCGAATCGATTATTTTGGTAATATACAAGAAGGACAGCCGCAGAGACTGTTCTAAAAACAAGGGTATTAGCCTAACACCAGTTGTGACAAAATTATTGACCTCGATTATCGTTCGTCGCCTCACTGCAGAACGGGAATCTCGGTTTCCGGCCAGGACGCGGCTGTATAGACAATATATTCACTTTGCGGCAGGTGCTAGAGCAGCGCCACGCATACCGCTGACCGACAATAGCTGTGTTCCTCGATTTCAAGAGTGCGTTCGATTAAGTCGATCGATCGATTCTGTTCGAAACACTTGTGCAGAAAGGTGTTCTCACGAAATATGTGAACATCCTTCGTGCTCTATACTCGAACATTACAGGCCGCGTCAGGGTCTACGGTGTCCTATCGGATAGCTTTCCGACTACAAGTGGCGTTCGACAGGGTTGTCCGATTTCCCCGTTTCTGTTCAATATCGTCGTGGATTCTATCATTGAGTGTTCACTTGCGGAATCTCACGATGTAGGCGTTGAAGTGCTGCCTGGTGGAATGTTAGTTGATCTAGATTATGCGGACGATATCGTCTTGCTTTCAACGACGTTGTGGTGGCACAATCAACCCTGAATAGCCTGTTCAGAGTGGTCCCATTATTTGGTATGCACTTCGCACCTTCAAAGTGCAAAGTGTCGTTGCAGGACCACCAGATACTCGATGATCCCTTGATGCTTGCTAATGAGGAACTCGAGGTGGTTGATCATTTCACTTATCTTGGCAGCTGCATCAGCAACGACGGGCGCGTGCAAACTGACGTCAGCCCACGCATTGCAAAAGCCAGAGCTACCTTCTTGAATCTGCGGCATCTTTGGCGGCACAAGGGAGTTTCCCTCCGTCTGAAAAGCCGTGTATACAAGGCCACAGTGAGGGCCGTTCTGCTCTATGGTAGTGAGACTTGGCCCCTTCGGTCTGAAGATCTGAGGGGTCTTCAAGTCTTTGATCATGGTTATCTACGAAGCATTGCTGGAGTCGGATGATACCAGCGTGTCCGCAACGATGATGTGCGCAGGCGAGTACTAGGTGATGATAATCATGCTAGCACCCTAGAACAACAGATAGCACTGAATACGTTGCGTTGGCTCGGGCACGTGCTACGTAAGCTTGGTCACCGCCTACCTAGGAGGGCCTTGTTTAGTCTGCCAGGTGTAGGGTGGCGCAAGGCTCGAGGTGGACAGAAGTTGACTTGGCAGCGGGAAATGAAGTCATTGATGACCAAACTGGGTGCCGATGGTCCGTCTCGCCTTCCGGGCTGCAGTCCACGTGACTCGCCTTGTGCTTGGCTCGAGACTTTACAGGACATGGCTCGCAACCGACACCAGTGGCTCGCCTGCTACCGTCTCCTAATCGGATTGCCTGTTTAAAGTGTGCTTGGTGCTGAGTTATCTGCGGGGTAATGGCTGCTTATGACGCGTGGTAGTGGAAGCCGCAAGGAAGTTGTCTCGCCTATGTCGCCTTACCTTTGCACGATAGCGAGCTGTTTGTGACGGTATGTTGTCTACACAAGGTGTACGCGCCTTGACCCTGAATGTTTGCTTAGGGCATTAATGTTTTCTCCTAAGTCCCCCTTTCTCTCCCTCTTCTTATTCTTTATTTCATAGGTCATCATGGTTGTATGGCAGCGAAGCATCAGTTCAAAAGGGTGATGTATTGCTGTAGTTGATGATATATCACCCGCTGTCTGCCACAAGTGCCGGAACCTGTAGCCAGGCGTCATCTAAGGACACGAGCACGAGAGACCCTGCTGCACTATGACAACGCACCTGCATACAGACCCAATGTCGTCGTAGATTTGCTGGCGAGATAATGCATCCAGGAGGTCGATCACACCCGTACAGTCCAGATTTGGCTCCGTGTGACATTTTTATGTACCCAAATGTAAAGCGCATGATGCGTGGAATCCGCTACGAGTTTCCAGAAGCTGCAGTAGGGGCCTTTGTTGAGCTGTATGAGGGGTTACCCACTTTGGTATGGTATAGCTGATTTTCTAAATGGTTTAAGCGCATGGAACCGTGCATGAACGCTGGTGGAGAATACTTTGAGAAAAGGTAATATTTATTTTATTGTAAAAGTTGAACATTTTGTGCATCCAGAACCTTTTGTTCTACCCTCGTACACGTAAATCGCGAAAAAAATAAGAAAGAGAGCAACCAGAACAAGCCATCGGAAACTGATGCTTCACAGTGCTGTAGCATAACACAAATTGGTGAGCAGGAAGAACAGCGATAATGGGTATACGTGATTGTCGCATTCCAAATGAGGCAGACACAACAGAGCAGCAATACACTTCGCAGCGTGTATATTTGTGCCCAAAGGATGGAGATCTGAAAACCGTGCAAACCGAGTGAAGATGAGGAGTCACCCCGGTAGCCCTACCTGCGGAGAGAAAAAGCTATTGCCTACCAAATACATTTGAAAAGAAATTTGAAAACAAGCTTATATCAGGTCCTCTATTAAGTCTAAAACATCACTACAGTTGGGGAACGTGACAAAACTTACCGTCTCGAAATTCAACAGAGCGTCAACGGCCTTCGAGCTCTTTTGATTATCCAGTTTGTTCATTTCGCGTCGGAGTTTTGTGCGCCACTCGGTAACAAGTACAGTAGCACCTGAAGAAAGGATGATGATGATAGTGCGACCGCGTCACGAGTTAATTGTCCTTAACGGGATGTGAAAGTTACATCGATAGGCATAGAACAGTGACCCAAACGTTGCGCGTATGAAGGAGCATATGAACACTGAGTGACATCGTAACCGAAAAGAGTACCGCTTAATGAAGAGAAGTTCGCATCGAAACCAATAGATTCAGACGAACATCCTTTGAAGTAGAGAGTCTAGATGTTGTTGGCTCTCAGAAATGCACTCCGCCTACGAAACACTATCGTAGTGTGGTGAGACTGTCTGTGTGACACTACAACCTGTTAAGGCACCTGGATTCTGCCCTCAGGTCTGCTGACAGCTACTCCTACAAGAGAAGTCGAAGGATAAAGGTCATATAGACGCAGTTGTCTGGATGTACAACCGGTGATTCGGCGTCCAATAATGCAATGTTGCCGCTCATCCACGAGTAACGTCCTCTGCTTTAATTAGGAGAGTTTGCTCTAGAGAACCGCGATAGTGTCTGTTAAGAAAGTGAACAGAGGTTGTTACGTGGGACAACATCGCCACTAGTATCATGAAGAATGCTGAGGACAACTGTCATTCCAACCATGATTTTTGCTGCACGTGTCAGATAGAGGAGGCAGAGCAGTAGAATATCCGGTCATTTAATTCTCACACGTCCTTGCTACGGTCCATTTGAGTGAGATCGCCGAGCACGTACTGCGACCATTTTGTCGAACACTCCTATTTGCCTTTTCTGTGTCGTGTGACCTCACGTTTAATCGGTAGATTGTTCGGTAGCACTGTCGGTTCTAGGCCCCATTAACTTCAGATAAAAGGCATATACTTCCAGATTGCAGGTCGAAACTTGAGTGACGACTATTGCTGCAAAATCAAATCATTACCATAGCTCCGTGGCAGTCAAGTATTTCAATGAAACGATTCATCTGGCAGCCCTAATCGTTCTTCTGCCCAAGCATGGGCACCATGGCAGAACCCCAGATCAGGTAAAACAGTGAATTTCTCGTCAAACCTCAGCCACGCCTCGTGTTGTCTAATCAACTACATACACTAAGATAGACAAGAGAAAATTTGGAAATGTTTCTCTCTTACATCCCCATCTGTTTCTCTTATTTCTCTCCGTATTCCCATCATTCGCTTTCCTTCCAATTTCCGATGTACTCCGACCATACACTTGTGCGTTCTAATCTCCGAGCGCATTTCGGTGGATGCCTGTGACAAGGCTGAGTGTACAGGCACTTGCCAACTGGTGAAGCCAATTGTTCCCGATGAGTATCGAAATACATTGAGATCCGGGTTGAGTAAGTGCCCATTGAACGCAGTTGAAGAAAACTCGTCGCATGTTCGTCCAACACCGTATTAGTGGCAGGTACGTCTTCATGTGACTAATCCAATTGCCAACCAGCGCATAGTTCGGGCAGAGTGAGGCTTCCGGACAAACTGTCGCTGTCTCAATATCTCCAGCAGTGTGAGACAAGGATGTTCGTTGTCAATTTCTCTTTTTAACTACGCTATTGACCAAGTTATGGAAACTGTTTCAACGGGATCAATGTAGGAGGTTTAGAGCTGCTTGACTTGAGGCAGACCGAGGATATTGTCTTGTTCTGGGAAAGGATGCCAAATCGTAAACAGCGCTGGACGGATAAGCACTGGCATTCAACTCTTGAGGGCTATACATTGTACCCTCCAAAAGCAAAATTTGGCTCCAGCATTGGAGGGGATCGAGCACTGTGATAATGCCAGGAGGGGGCCACTCAGAAGTCGTTCAGAAGTTCAAGCATCTGGAGAGCTACATCAGCGCATGTGAACTATTAGACGAAATGGCAAACCGTACACTAGAAGCTCGGGGCGCTTTTGCACAACTCCTCCATTTTTGGCGCCAAGACGATTTCACACGCATCTTAAAATTTGTAGTGTACGCAATTCTGACGTTTGTTTAACCCTACTTTGAGGCAGTGAAAGGTCATTCATCCGATCAACAAACGTAAATTGGCTCATTACGTAGGGCCACCGGTGCCTTCACAGTCTGGCTTACATTACCGGATGGGAATATCATATGAGCAATGAGCGTGGTCGGCGCAGGAAAAGCAAGTGAAGCGCTCAGAACCCAAGTAACACGGCCCAAGCTCCGGTGGCTTGGGCTGCGTTACTTGTGCTCGTAATCTGAGATTACTCACAATCAGTACCTCCCGACCGCCTATTTGACGTCTCAAAGACAGTAATGATGTTTTGCAGGAGACATGCTTGTCATGGTGATGAGACGGCTCCAATGGCAGTTGTGATGTAAGCATGGTTGTCTCTCACCGTCACGCCTAGCCCTCTGCATTCGAACCACGACCCCAATCTCCACTCGATAGAAAAAGTGAAGCATGATATCATTTGCTTGGTACCTTTTCGTCCCATTTGCTTTTTTCACTTGCCAACATTTAACTCAGCCGCATTGCGGAACAACAGCGGAGGTGATTCTAAGTTTCACTTAACTAAGAAAGCATCACCGAAAAAAATCACAGAATAAGTTTAGCGAGTAAACTATTTCCTGGATCAATACTATGGAATACAGAACAAGTTGCCGACTGACATTCACGTCAGTAAATCAGAGTACAACATTCGAAAAAAACGTTTCACAAATTCTTGACAAACCGCAGTGTAAACACAACCCTGGGCTGTTATGTAACCACTTTCCGCGCCTATGGTGAGCAATCTTGCCAATCATGTTGCAAAATCTGCCGTTACTATTAGACTCGTCTCGCCCTTCAGTGGCGCTTTTTAATTCTGTTTCGCTCTCAAAGGTGGGACCGTTTGCACATCGGTGGGTTAGACGCCTAGATATTAGCTGCTGTCCATTTCGGACCTCAATACTTCACCCCGGTTCTACTTGGCCCCATATGCTAGTAAAAACCCGCCAACAAATCGGTTGATTGGGCACCAAAATACTAGTAACTAACTCGTCCGTGAAAACTTCACATCAGATTCACCTGAGCGCACACACCGTTGGATAGTTAAACTACTAAATCATCGGCAGGATAGAGACTCAGATTCTGTTTAGCATATCTGGAACCCTTTATTGACTTGCTCCTAGTCTGAAATGAATTTGGCAAAGGTTTAAAAGGTATCTATCGGAATATCTTCTAATGAGCGACCCACGATAATTATGACCAAAGTCATTTTCCATATGCTAGAAGGACTACTCTGTACATTATACATGAGTCCTAGAACCCATCTGAATATGGCCTATGATTCCTTCTTCTCTTTAAGCACACAGCTCTCTTCGCCACTCCACATGTACTGTTTGATCTGAAAGCTAGCTACCTTTATCAGCTGTTCGCTCTATACGGATTCCGGAGCTGTGTATGGAACCGATCCCTATTGCCAATGAAAAAACAATTCCTTTACACCAGCAGGTTTGAATGAAATATGTACGTAATGATGAGGCTGAGCTTGTTGGATAGCACCTACCGCATTATTCATTTACTTATCCAAAAACTCCGAAGTAACTATCGCCGAGTGGCTCTGGAATATCGGCATAGGAAGTATAACGTGAGCACCCTACATGCGTTAGTCACAAGAAGATCCACTTCATTTCGGTCAGCCATGAACTACAGAGAACATTTCTGCTCCGCAATGCAGGGCAGTTCGCGACTTGCGCATGCGATATTCTGTTACCTCCAAAATTTTTGAACATTGTGACTTGCAAGTTTCGAAGTCCATGAAAACAATTGGATACTTATGCCATCATTTTTATCTCACGGAATCTTGCATCTGGATTTGCAAAACATAAATACTGCCTTGTAGGGAATACTGCTCATTGGTCCAATCGAATCTGGGAATATCTGATCAGCATGCATCGATGCCTCATGAAAAAGCTATGCGATAATTCCTCAAAGAGAGCGTTGTGATAAGCTTAGATTTGACCCAGTCTGGCTTCGGAGAATGAAGCTGAACCTATGTGCGAATAGTGTCTCGCAATGTCGAGAAATAAAAGATTAATTTGTTTTCTTCACAGAATCATAAATCACCAAATGCACAGTTCTAATGACGGCATTCATACGTCTTTAAACACTAGATACCCGACACGCAACAAAGAAACAAAGGTCACGAGCCGAAAGTTAACCATGTGAATCAGAGAACGTTTTTTCTACTCCACTACTCAAAGTTTCAGAACAAACTTCGAAATGCTACCAGAATATGTTGTACACGGTATAACTTTAAGTTTGCGATTAGTGGGGCTAACCGTCCATAAGGCGGTTAATTTGTTCTGGACATCATAATCCCTGGATAACGCATTCCAGAACGGCATCGATGGCGCTTGGCTAAACTATGAACAATTGTTGGACCATAGCCCCTGTAATGTCACACCATTTCTCTTGCCGGCTCGAACATCCGTCAGGTTTGTGAAGACAGATTGAAAAAAACCAGCACCGCGCAATTCGGATTACGTTGTTACATAAACCAGAAATTTATGCTCAGACTTAAAAAGTTTTATACAATGGTATGAAGAGGATGCAACAACTTGTGATCTGTTCCTTCGAGGGAACGCCTTCTGGCATCGTCGAGGAAAGTACTATTAATTAATTAGTTGTTGAATTATCTTCACGTTAAGAAAATGGTCTTGCTTAGCAAGCCCTTCGTATCCGCGCTTCGCTGTCACTCAGCCACAGAGGGCTGCACGTGTTTTGGGTTACTGTGAGATCGCCTGTACGCAAGCAGGCTCGAATCGGTGAATTGTGGAGCACAAGCCAAGAGTCTGAACCACTTCGTCGCTGGGCGCTACCCCCGGCCGAGAGTGTGTGGATTTCATGGACGCGGTCCGTCAACCGCCTGAGAACCAATGTATTTATCAGGAGCATAACACTGTTCCTGCCGTTAACTCGGTAGATCGGACTGCCTTATAGCAATGCTTGTTAAAAATGGGGATTTCCGAAGAACACATGGCTATCCTCTGTGAGGATGAGTGCTTATATCGGAGTTTGTACTTTTCCTTGATGCCAACTGCGTACGACAGCAGTTCCCTAGTTCCCGTCCCTGTACCACATCTTTTATGGATAGTCCGCATAGTTTTGGAAAACTTCAAGTACCCGTGCTCGGTTAAGGTTCACAACTCGTTCGGAGTTGTTTAAAGATGAAATTCCACCAGAATCGGGAATCGGTACTACAGGACTGATAACTGTCTGTTATCGTACTCAATCACGAAATGAAGGATAGTCGGGTCTGGTATAGGTCACAGGGACTCCATTCATAACACTGAAGTACTGTCAGCCTTAGCTAGACTAGGATTTGTATGCTATCGCCAGTGGCTTATAAAAACAAGTTTGACCAACGCCAGTACACGTAAGGTGCTGCGGTGTAAATGTGAAGACTGGTAGATTCCTGTGGGTGAAATCGTCAGTTTTCGGCCTTTAATCATTAGTGCCCGCAAAGAATAGCACGTGTGTGACGACGACACCTGGTTCACAAGGAAGATGTGGGTTCAAAGTTAGATATAGAGTATCCGCCGTGTGACTGGATTGCGACAAGCAATCTCGGTTCACTTTGAAGTCGACCGGTCATTCCGATCAAAAGACCGCATCCGAAGTGGAGGAGTTTCGGTGTTGCTCCTCACAACACTGACACTTCATAACCAGTTTCGTCCTCGTTTGGGCGCATCAGACGGAGATAGCCTGAGATGAGGTGGAACTCAGGACCTAGTGCTTACAGGCTAATGTCTTGACCATTATGTCACTAAGATGCGCGAGCAATGTTTGACACAAAGGTAAGGAATTCAAACTTGGATTTGGAGTACCCACCGTTTGGTTGGATTGCAACACGCAATCTCTAGCGAGACTTCGGTTCACTTTGATGTAGACCTCGGACATTCCGAGTACAAAGATCGTATCCGAAGTGAAAGTATTTCGGTGTTGCTCCTCCCAACCCTGACACCTCATAACCGGTTTCGTCCTCGTTTGGACGTATCAGATAGAGATTGCCTAAGCTAGGGTGGAGATGAGTGTCTAGTGGTTAACAGTTGACGCGTTGACCGCTATGCCCCTAAGATCCGTGAGCAACACTTAGCACAGCGGTAAGGAATTCAAACTTGAATTTGAAGTACCCGCCGTGCGGTTGGATTGCGACACACAACCTCCATTGAGACCTCGGTACAATTTGAGGTAGACCTCGGTCATTCCGATCGCAAGGAGCGTACCCGAAATGGAAGTATTTCGGTGTTGCTTCTCCCAACACAGACACACCACGACCGCGGTTTCGTCCTGGTTTGGACTCATCAGGTGGAGGCAGCCTGAGCTGAGGTGGAACACTGAGTCTAGTGGTTGACAGCTGACGCCTTGACCACTATGCCCCTAAGATCGGTGCGCAACGCTTGGCACAACGGTAAGGAATTCAAACTTGAATTTGGAGTACCCGCCATGTGGTTGGATTGCGACACCTAATCTCTATTAAGACTTCGGTTCAGTTTGAAGTAGACCTCGGTCATTCCGACTACAAAGATCGTATCCGAAGTGGAGGTGTTTCGGTGTTGCTCTTCCCAACCCTGACGTGGGTTTTCGTATCGTGATAGGTGCCACTGCTATGCAAGATCTCTAATTTCAGGAAGAGTGACTTGAACTTCAACTTATAGCCACGCCTGATGTGGTCAACCTTATTGATATGGATATAACTTCCAGTAATGAGTACATCTCTGGTATCGAGGTAGACAGTTGAAGACAGTAGAAAGACAATACCATTTTGGGAAACAGATGGCACAAATCAGACAACAAGCAAAATGTGGTAAGCACAACTGCATGAATCAAAACAAGTGTCTCACAGTCAGCTAAGGAAACACCAATGGGAAAACGTTTTACAGGTGTATCACTATGAAGTTTCCGAAACATAAACTTACGGTGGATGAGCAAAGCAACTTACCGACATAAACAGCCATGGTCGCGAATACCAAGGTGCCGTACCAGGCATTATACAACACGACAAAGTAGCCGACGCCCACAAAAATGTCAATGATGGTAGGCACGATATTGAACACCATGTAGGAAAGTATGTTCGATATGCTTGCTGTGCCTCGGTCCATGATGCGTAACATCTCACCCGTCTTACGAGACAAGTGCCATTGAAGTGACAAACTGTGCGAGGAACAATGTGGGAAGGGCGGATAGGTTAGATACTAGACGGATGATACACGCATTCATTCATTCATTCATTATACACGTTAGCTAGATGTGGGAAACACCTCAGCTACTGTGCCGCAATAAATAGAAAAGAAAAAAGAAGAGAAAAAATGCAACTGGTGCAAGCCGGCTAAGCTACCGGTAACGGATGGGCATCGTTCCGATAAGCTACCAGCCGGCTACTGTGCATCAAAAAACCTTACAATGCACAATTATATAAGGCTAAATAGTGGGATCGTGGTTGGAGGTGGAGGCTAAGAGAGACGGAGTGGGACAAAGAAACCCACAGTACGAACGCCAATGAGGTCGCCTCCTAGCCATATCAACAAGTGTATCCAGCCAAACGTGTTAATCCTCTTTCGGACCCCAACCAGGGAGCCGAGACGCTCCAACCGAGAACAGATCCGAAATGAGGGCCTTCATTCTTCTAGATCAAGTCATCGTTTGGGCACCCTCTTCTTGCATCCACACCCACGGCGCGCAAACAACGCATGTCGCGGGAGTCGGTGGGCTGGCATGCGTAACACGTTGCCGAGCCATCGGAGCCTGGTGCGTGAAATGACGGCGTTGAGCGGATCAGTTCCTTTTCCTGTGCCGTAAACAAGGCGCCAAACACGCTCGTTACTAACGCGGCGTTTCCAACAGATGTGGGCCAAATTACGAAGGCACCGGTGGTCGAACGTAACTAGCCTCTTCAGGTCCGCTGCTTTAAGCGGCCAGGTTTCACAACCGTACAGTAGGGTCGAACGTACTGCTGCATTGTACACTCTACCCTTCAGGGTGAGAGTGATGTCGCACCGGCGCCATAAGTGGCGAAGGTTAGCAAAAGCGCCCCGAGCTTTTGCTATACGGTTCGTGATCTCATCTTCAATCCCACGGGCGCTGATACAACGTCCTGGGTAGTTGAACTACTGAACGACTTCTAGCTGATCCCCACCAACGGTCAGCGAGAGGCAGTCCCCATCAATCTTGGAGGAAGGCCTTGTACTTAGATGGTGCAAAGCAAAACCCGAAGCAGCTAACGGCCAGGGCTAATCTGTCCAGTGCCGCTTGGCACGTCTGGGAGCTGTCACAGATTAGGGCAATATCGCCAACATACTACAAGTCAAGAAGTCGTTCTCCTGGGGGCAGATCCATACCTTC
>CALYDF020000218.1:0-29993 GCA_944474145.2 Dicrocoelium dendriticum
GATATCAAGCAACAGCCCATCACCTGGAATGACAAGAAGAAATAAAACAAATCCAATAATGCATACAGATACGGTGGCATAACACTTTGCTAAATTAGCATATAAAATAAGTTGGTTAGCAACGAATACGCGATAAGGAAAAGAGTCCCGCAAGTTAGTTAAAAATGCTACAAACGCAACAAAGTTACCCAACATAAGCCCAAATAATGTAAGCAACGTGGCCAGTTAATAGAAGAGTATTCAGGTAGGCAGAATAAACCAAATAAAGTGGAATGAAATTTAGCCAGCTTAAAAAGACCTAGTTTAAGTGTAAATTGGTTTAGCCCAACTGCGGTGAAGAAGCACCACGAATGCAACATCAGCCTCAGCGTGGGGCACATACAAGCATATGCACCTACATATATGCGTATATATATTTATAGATGTAACTGTATGCATACCTATCTATTCATGTATATAATATCAATGAACGCAATATCCCTTACGTTGATTAACGGACGCGGCTCTGATTGTTCTTCGTTTACATCTTCGGATATATATATATATTTAAATATACATATATATATATATGGATGAAGGTGTATTCAGCTTTAAGAGATGAGGAATTAGGACCGCGTCGGATAATCGATGGTACGGATAACGCATACAATAATGGGTTAAGAAGGAAGTGAAAGGTTGCGTGTGATGAATGTGCAATTATAACACACATTGTACCTGCGGTACGCATCTGTCAATCATCAGCATGGCATGCCTGCATACCAGTGATAAATATCCCATTATTTAACGAAACCATGGGACTTCTTGATAAGGAAGGCTATATACATGCATACATAATATATGTATATATGTATTTATATGCATATCTATATTTACGCCCAGTGTCATGCAAAAGTATTCATATGTATTTCACCAAGTGTTCGTAACCAGTGTGAAAGTAAGAGAAGAAGTTTCTCTTAACGGACGTGTTTATTTAGGGCTAAACCAACTTAAACTAGGTATCTTTAATGTGGATAAAATGCATTACATATTTTTGTTCTGCATACGTGGTAACCTTCTCCCAACTTACGCAAGTAGCTCATGCAAACTGTGGTAAACTTGCGTAATTTTATCTCGTGGTGTTTTTAAAATGACTTTCGTACATTTTGTACTTATCGAGTATTCACATTTAATTAATTTCTTACATATGCTCATTCAGCGAGTATTTATGTCGTCATTTGCCTTTACTTTATTCGATATGGGCACTTCGAATGATTGGCTGTTGTTTGACATCCCAGAGGTGGCTGCGCTTGCTGTGCATGTTGACAAGGTGCCTACCTCTCCATTACCCACTATCTAGTCCATACTGGCTCCAGGAGACAGTTGGGCGTTGTTAGAGGGGACGAGGTGCGCGTTCCTTGTGGTCGTGCTAGGCTCAAAGAGTGGTTCCATGCACTCAGTGTCGAGCGGACTACGGTCCAGCCACCGCCTTGTGTGCGCTTGATTCCCCAAATCCAGGGTGCTTATGTTTGCCTGTGAAGGAGAGTGGGCCGGCTCCGTTGATGAAACTTGGCTCCCATCCACATGCCTCCCGGGCTTGTTCCCTCGGGGTTTACACTGGACATGGGTTGTGTGGATGGAGCTTTGGGTGGTGCAGCGCAAGCCATCCATGGTCCTTCTGTAGGCGCAAGTTTTTGTGGCTGGCCACATTGACAGGCAACTCCGAAACCGGATGCCGCCAACCTTGTCAAGAAATACAGACTTGAAGTCGCCGATTGATATATCGGATGCATTCTAAATGAAACGAAGACGTGGGCATATATAAGAAATTAATATGAGGTTAAACTGCTGCGTTTGTACATGATGTAAATGGATCGCTGGATATACGTAGTTACGGCATGTATACTTATCAAGCGCAAGTAAATCCTAAAGATTTATCGACGTAGTCTCCAGAGACTTAGGCGACGTTGAATTGTTTCTTTGCTGGACAGGTTCACTTGGATGGAATGGAAGTCCTGTCAATTGGTCATTATGTAGTGGGCATATGGTTGCACAATTAGTGGTCCGTTATACCATAAAGCTGATACCGTGACCCATAATAATAAGTTGCAGTGCACACAACTGACGGAATGCACGCTGTGACATGTAAGAAGTTGTGATTTCACCTATTTCACCTATCACCGGCGTGGTATACTAAGTCGCACAACGGAAGCGCAATCTATTAAGCAGGTATTCGTTGGTCTCCAATGGAAAATTAACACAGGTGGATTCCCGGCGTTGCTGTCGTTCTCTCTAGAGGGCGTATGTAACGGTTAGGGCGTTGGGTTCCACGTGTCGTGTATTCGTTAACCCATAACGTACTCGTAGTGGAAGCATGATGCTATCGTCATACGCACACAAGAGATGCTTTGCATAGCACGCCGATACCCAACGGCTGGCGGATATCGCTGCGTACTTAACTACGACGATAAGGTATTAATTTACCGGTAGTTACTTAATGATGAAGGAGACATCCGTTAAAATCTTCGTTGTGCAAACAAACGTTCAACCGTATACTTAACGCAGCGTTTAAATAGGCGCACTGAAACTGAAGTGCAATATGTGCATAACTCAGGGGTAGTGCAAGGGCGCTTTCGCAGTTCGGCACGCATACATACATATATTTATATATATGGTATCCGGTTTCCGGTTAATGTGCCGTCTGTCACAGAGGTCAGCCGCAGGACGTTTGTGACTACAGACTAGGGGTGCTTAGGTGGCGCTGCACCACGCGCAAATACAACCACACACAATATATGCAGCGCTAAAGGAAATAACTTAGTCCTAGATGCGCGTGGATGGGTGCCAGGTTTCATCATTGGAGCCGGCCCACACTGCTTCAAAGGGAAACAAAAGCAAGCTGTATTAGTGGTGTAAAGCGCACGCAATGCGGAGCCTGAGCCCTGGTCCGCGCCGAGTGCATGGAACCAATCTTGGAGCCTAACGCGGACATGAGGGCCGTGCAACCTGTCTCTTCTAGCAAGCCCCATATAAATGTGTACATATACAGGATGCATATTAGCTGGGTGATTATTGCTTCAAATAATGGTACACCATGTGCAAAGATATTGTTCACCTTGCTAGCATTGATACCTTGTGATGATACACTTTTAGGAAGAGGTTTGCAATCAGGTTGCGTGCTGTTGTTTGAGCGGCACTCTACGGTATGTCTAGGAGCTATATGGGCTTGTGGGGAATGTCCACGGCCTGTAAGTAAATATGACAGTTACCCTTAGGCATCCGTTGAACATGAAAATTGGGGAAGTGTATTGCAGTGCTATTTCAGGAAGCCCATGTGCATGTGTTCCGAATGACTGAGTGTACCGCGGACGCAAGTAGGAAACCGAACATGAGAAGGCTTGATAGCATTAAAAGTACCCCACGTTGCCTAGACGGCGTGCTGACGAAGAGTGTAATGGAGGACATCGGTTCCATGCTAAATAAAGTAACTGTAGGCGCTGTACTTGTCCTGACAGGCAGGCAGACGAACGCTGAATGGCAAGGCATGGAAAACGGGCATGATACGGAACAAGAAATATGCACGCAGACTGAGTGAACGTGTGAAGCCCCTTGAACACAGTGATAACCGGCACTTAGGAACGGGGCATGTGCCTGTAAGGTCGGCATGCAGAGCACCGCAATATTGGTGGAAATGAATTATGGTTGCCATATATAAATAAATAAATAAATAAATAAATAAAATGTTTATTTTCGACTAAGCGAGGCACGTCTGCACAGACATCATCATGTTAATAGTACAAACTGTGATCAGTCAATGTACAATGGATCAATGGGATTGTCGCATAGGTTGATATATAAATATATGTAAGTGTGTATGTGGGCGTGTTTAGCCGTGTTTATGGAATTCGTAAATGTATTCCAGCCTTTTTGATCGTGCTTGAACGTGTGGCCAGTGCTAAATGGGTGCTTGATGGCTGTGGACTTGAAGCGGTCGTCCGGATAAGCAGTGGGTGACTTTAGTTGGTGGCGAGTCACAACCGCCACGTCACAGTGTTGGTAAGCGGACATTTGTGGCATTTTATAGGGAGAACGCTTGCCAAGCGGAAATCCACCACGTCCTGGAACACTGCCGCCGAACTATTTGCTGGAAGGGGTAAACCCAATCCACCCAGCTGGCACCACGAGGAGGTTGTTCGGCCAGCCAGCCTATTGCGACGATATGCACTGTGACCTAATAGATGTAAGGGTTACGCAGAGACCGGTACAAGGAAACCTGACGTACCATACAGAGAGAAATGTACGCTGAAATGAGAAGGTGGAAGTAACGTTCCGGCTGTCATTGTATAATGGTGGTTAAAGGAGAACAGTACACGGTGGAACAAATCCACGCCACAAGTAGGAATGCTATGTACACAAGGGGTAACTAACCTGTGGTATTACGAGGCGTTTCATTAAGTTTGATAGCCGCACGCTGATAAAGGGTGATGGTACCCGGGCAGGCTTGTACTGCAAGCGTCCCTGCCACGTATATACACGGTGATGTTGTCCTTCATAGCGGGAAAATGCATTAATTTTATAAACCGCACCACGAATTGGTGAAGCACTGTCGCGTATGAGGTTTAAACCATTCACAAATATTGCCGACCACTCGGGTGAGCTGGTTAATGGCTCGTTCCCCACGGGTGAGAACACTGCGAAATGGTTTGCAGATGCTGTAGTTAGGTGCCGATACATTTCCTTGTAACAGTTTCACAACGTACCTATAACGGAAAGATTCCCGATGTGTACTTGCACATTGATTGAGGGCATATACGGATACGATAAATTAACCTGCTTTAGAAGAACGGGACATCACGGATTGCAGGGGACATGTGAGCGACATCTAAACCGGATGGGCTATGGAATCGGAGTAAGGAACGTGTATAACACTCAGTTACGTGAGAACCTTGATGGCATAAGGTAACTGACGGTGTAAAGTTGCTGCAACGTACTGCTAACTGATTGCAGGTACAAATGAGGGTGCAGTGGAGCGGAAGTTTGCTTATAAAGAGGGGGTTAATTTTTCATCATAATTCCTTGTCACGTGTCATTATTTGCTAGCATCCCGCTAATAATGTGGTACCAAGCACAGCTGAAGCAAGTGACTGTCGCTTCCACAGTGTGTGTAGGGTGCAAGCGGAACTGAGGTCGAGGCATCCGACAAAGGCCATTGCCGGTTACGCTGGCAGCATAGTGGAAGGGGACGCCAAGCACAATTAAGTACTCCCGGAAATCATTTTAATCTGACTAGTGGCATGTTGTGCACCAGCGATGTGTGGGTGTCTCATACTTCATGCAAGGGACAGTGGGTTACGAGATATCCAGTCTACATGGGAACCTCGTACGTATGGCATGCTAAGGTGGTGAGGGCACGTTGTTCGCCTAAGGTGTCGCCAATCATAGGTGCCAGGTTTCGCATCTGTTCACTATGGTCAAACGTACTGCTGAATTGTACACTGTAACCTTCCGCGCAAGAGCGGTGTCGCGCCGCCGCCATAGGTGGCGAATGTTAGCAACGGCATATCCAGCTTCCCATATACCCACCCCGATGGCCTCCTAAATAGCAAGGTCCGTTATCCAACTTCACAGCGCCTGAACAATAACCTTACGCCAAATGGAAGCCTTGCTGTAGTCAGAAGTAAACGTCGTGAAGCCCCGGTTGCTCAATACCCTAACGGAGGTGTGTCGACCCGATACCTCCTGCGAACGAGTACCCGATATTTGTGAGGTCCGTCTATGCGAACTCATACGGGGCTTAATTCACGTTTCCCTACACGGTAGCTTGTAGCTGGTATGCGCACTGTGCCACTTGCAGGATGCATTCCGCAGTGCACGATCAGACATCACTAACCTGATTGCTGCCCGAGAAGCATGGGTTACAGCGACGGACGAGAGGAGACGCCTTGATGACCCTTCATTGCAATCGACATGGCATTTTACAAGCTCCCTCATCAACGGATTATGCTCATACATCAGTGAGTTTGTGTACCCAGATATCCCGGGGGCACAAACCATAGATGGGAAGATGTGGGGAACAATTTTCGTCACTGTGCTTAAGACCTGGGCGGCTATGCAATGATCTGTCCTGGATCCGAAGCATTTTAACATACGCATAAACAAACTTACGGCTGCAATACGAACGCACCTCTAGGTATGCTGCCCTGACATAAAGATATGGTCGGCAACTTTCTCCCAACGGGATCTGGCTGGACCTTACCTTAGGGCGATGGTTTGTCTGCCTCACCCGCAGAAGATCTCACGCGCAGCCAAATGGATGCCCCCGGTTGCGCATACATCTTCCTATTAGGACTTCGGCAATAAATGTAAACTGGTCATCTTTGCATTCACCGTAGAATCCGCTAGGTACACTTCGAGCCGCTTATACGTAAGTAAATGTGAAAACAAGGTCATACGGGAGTGCGGTGGTGATGTTTAAAAGCTTTATATCCGCTTTCCAATCGTCTCTGTCCTCACCTAATTACTAGTGGAACCCCTTCTCCATGGCGTATCGCCGTTGCCCCGTAAATTTGCACAGTGAATCAGCAAGTCCTTCCTTTGGCCCTTGCAACAGCAATGCAGCGACTGATGGACGTAATGCCTACCTAGCTTGCCATCACGAAAAGGGCCCATACTCCACGCTATAGACATGCAAACACAGCAAGCAATTACATAGCAAGAAAAAGCCGGAGAGTTATGCTGGTAATTATATCTACACTGGGAAATACAATGGCACGGAATGGAACTGTACGACAACCGCGGCGTGGTTCATACCACTGCAGCCGTCACGTGTCTGGAATGGAGTATTGCACTAAAGGAAAGCTTCCATGATCGCTGGAATAATCAGACAAGGCATAGGGGAACCGCATGCAGCAGGAGTATACCAAGAAAAATCTAACCCATGAGGACAGCACATAACTTCAACACGCACTACGAGGTGTCAGAAAGGCAGACAAAAGCCTGCTCACCGGCGTAGCAAACACCTGTTGCATGATACCATTTTGTACACACATCACGCATAACGCGTCCAACGCCGTCACCATGACTTGCGATCAACCCCTTCATTTACTTGCAAGTCCTGCGGAACGTCACTCCCGGACACACTGGATACCGCGCCGGTTGACCGATAATGCGAGTTTTGCGACTGTGGTAAACCACATAATATGCTTACGTTTGCCTCTGTATCAAGTAAAATAGGTACAGGCTACTTGGATGCGAGCCCATACAATTGAAAACAGCCTTCTTGCGACATCAATGAGGCCAGCATTTTAAACGCGTTCAATGTGGCAGATAACTTATTCCATCCGTAACTGCATAACTGAGCATGAATGTCCAAAAAGCTTCCTGCGACTTGTGTAGTTGCCAGGCGCGGAGGACGACAACAGTACTCTCTGTGGGCTAACCATTTTGCAATTGCAACACAGTATCCGCGTCCACATCGTTGGAACCAACCGGGGTAGGTTGCCGAGGAGCAATGCATCGGCTACCATGCAGTATGTAATCCGCGGAATGGCCATGAAGGGAAGCAACGTAACAAATGTGACAACATGGTAGCCGCTATGGACGACTGAATTCGCAATCACATTCACTTCTACGGGTAATGTAGGTGCAACGAACCTTGGACGGAGCAGAGGACGCCAACCAATACGGTCCATCAGACCTGCAACGGAGAAAGGATGGATACACGGAAATGGGCTAAAAAATCATTCGCCGCAATATCACTCAGCTGTGTGTAAAGCAAGGCAACAGCAGAGAATTCCGATGGAATAGATACCACGCTCATGTTACACTCCCTATGATGTCTTTTCTTTCATGCATGCAACTACTCACATGATCAACTATAAAATGAAGGCAGTAAGCAGAGAGGATCTCTCGGACAAATATTCCTTCAGGTGCTTGTTTTCATTCTATCCTCTGTTCGTAGTATGACAACCGAAAAGAACCACATCTCTGTCTGTGAGCGGCCCAACAGTCCGCGTATTGCAGCCACGTTCCACACAAATACCGGTAGCATTCAGTATTGTACAATCGGACCGCGGTTAATAATCTATGAAATTGGCACGGAGCACAAGTGTAGATTATATTATGCAACTGGGTCCTCAACTGCATTCGCCGAGCATCTGATGTCTCACGCACGCGACTACAACGTCGATTCATGTCACGTTTAACATGATAGCGACAAAATACAATGGTTAAGTTCGGATACCAACGATTATACGTCTACAACTGCGCTGCACCTTTATTCATCACTACAGTACGACAATGGCTGGCGTTTGGTACCATTTCCAGCATCGTCTTAATCGCAAGATTATAGATGTAGGAGGTTGCATCCGGTAAATTGGCGTAGAGAAAAGACATTCCCAGACCAGTCGCGTCAAGGAACATACAACGTCACCGTACGTATCCACAGTAATTTAACTGGTGCGTTGCATCGCATATATGCACCTCACCATATCATTTTACGGTGGCACGGACCACACATGAAGAAAAACGGTACCGGATCTGCTTTCCCCCTGACACCAACAGGCAAACTTCGTGAAGTTCGCAACGTTACATGCCGTCCTACTCCGATGACGTAGCCGCAAATTACTAAGCTCCATGCCAGTGACCCGCTTCCCGTATTGGTGAAGAATAAACCGTTTCAAATCCGATGACAGAAGAGGGTTACGTGCGTATAACCACAGGTTTCCAGCTGGAAATTATGATTGTGTACCATGCAGTATCTTCCAATGACATATATTTCCTCTATCAAAAGCACCGAAAACCGGGTCCCACAATCATACGAATTGTATCTACATGAATACGTTAAGGTAATGGATCATTAAGAACTTACCGTTTGCTACGAGATACTGAGCGTTTACAATGCACGAACCGGTACAGGATGTATCCGTATCCACCCGCTCCAGCGATGGCGTTCCGCTTCTACGCTTGTATGCTGCCGCGGACACCAATGTTACTCGGAAAAAACAAATCGCGGTTGCCATTTGAAAACGTTCCGAACGCTCCTCCAAACCTTTCACACTGTCATACTTCGCCGCAGCAAAAGAGCTGGACAACACTTCATCAGCAACTATCACAACAGCATCTGCAACGCCAACGATGGACACCGGAATAATATAACAAACATCATACCCTTACACCATTATCTTCAACCCCTTATATTGTATCACAATTTATTACACAACCCAATTCCATGAAAAATTTCCAACTATTGCTCACTTAACCCCTTGAAAACGTTACTAGGTTACACTTTTGATATGCACCAGTTGTACCACCGAACTTCCCCAAGCACCAGATTTGGCTCATAGTGCAATCAAACAATCCCATGCTCACCAGGACAATTGGCTTCTGTGTTCTCTAAATGTGTGGGTTTTAATAGGGTTACTTATTGCTAAAGGTCAGGAACTCCTAAAAGCTGGAACTTGTATTGAGCCATGCTTAATTGCGAAGTCGTAGAAACTGTAAAAATTTACTATATAACTGTACGCAATTATTTAAAAAAGAAACTCAGTGTAACATTCACTTACAAAAGGCAGCGCTGTGTTACTCTAAAATGAAATAAGTGCTAGCACTGATCAATCAGCGTGACGAACCGTAGCGTTAAAACAAATGTCACGTAACAACTAAGAATAAGAATGCAGACACAAAGCTCAAAACCTAGCACAACAATCGGGTGACGATTAAATATTCTTTTAACCTTGCCGTGTAGAAAGTGAAGCGTTTAAAATCAGTCAAATAGTGGAAAATAGGTAGAATACATAATGGCCATAAGGCCCGTTTGCAAAAATTGAATTCCAGACAGCCATCCTGCTAAGACAAACAGCTCCAACTGCCTCCCTCCAGACTTTTAACTAAGATTGTGTATTGCACAAAAGATGTTGCTGGTTGAATCAAACGGTTTCATTCAGTTCATACCCCCCCCAACGATGCGCCACAAACACACTACACACATTAGCTAGAGGTGGTAAACACTTCAGCTACTATGTCGCAGTAACTAAAAGTAAAAATACAATAAAATACAACAGGTGCAAGCCAGGTGAGTTACCGGTAAATGCTGGGCATCATTCTGGTAAGCTCCCAGCCGGCTACTATGCGGCAGAGAAAGAATTCTTTACTGTGCGAAAGTATAAACTGCTAAATAAGGAGATCGTGGTTAGAAGGGAAGCTGAGAGGGATGGGTTGGGACAACGAAACTCAGTGCAAGAACCTCACTGTGGTCCGCTGCTAGCCTAACCAACAAGTGTATCTAGCCAAACGAGTTCATCATCTTCCGCTTTCCAACCAATTTGCCGAAACTCTTTAACTGAGGCCAGATTCGAATTGAGAGCCTTCATTCCTTTCGACCAAATCATCGCTTTGCCACCTCTCCCGTTCTTCCATCCACGCCCCCGGCGCGCAAACAGCGCACGGCTCGGGAGTTGGTGGGCTGGCATGCGCAACACGTGGCCTAGTCAACGGAGCCCGTTGCGCGAAACAACGGCGATGCGCGGTTAATTTCCTTTTCCTTTTCAGTAAACAAGACGTCGAACACGCCCGCTGCTCATGCGGTGTTCCTACCAGATGTTAGCTAAATTGCACGGGTACCGGTGGTCAACCGTAACTAGCCTCCTTATGTCCGCTGATATAAGGAGCCAGGTTTCACAACCTACAGTAGAGTCAAACATACCGCTGCATTGTACACTCTACCCTTAAAGGCGAGAGTACTGTCGCGCCCGCACCAAACGTGGCAAATGTTATCAAAGCGCCAAGAGCTTTTGCTATACGGTTCGCGGTCTCCTCTTCAATCCCACGGGCGCTGGTACAACTTCTTATGTAGTTGAATTTTTGAATGACTTAAAGCTGATCGCCACCGAGGCTCAGCGAAGGACGCGGTCCAGGCCAAGCTTCCAGGAACGCTTTGCACTTCGATGGTGCAAAGCAAAGCAAAAATCGGCTGACAGCCGGTGCTAATCCGTCCAGTGCCTTTGGCACGTCGGGGTGCAGTCACAGATAAGGACAATATCTTCAGCTTACTACAAGTCAAGAAGTCGTTTCCTGGGTGCAAATACACATGCTAAGTCGTGCCCAGTGAAGGCGTTTTTCAGAACTTCGTCAATAACGAAGTTGAACAGGAAATGTGACAGCGGGCATCCTTGTCTCACACGGCTGGGGGTATTAAACAACGAGGACAGCTTACCGTAAGTCCTCACTCTGCAGAGCTACACGCGTATACTGCTCGGATAATATTTACATATTTCTTGGATGCATATTTCCTGAGTAGACAGTCCCAAAATGCACATCTATCCACCAAATCGAATGCACCTTCGATATAGAGGAACTTGCAAACGGTGGGCCGCCAATATATGTGACGGTGCTCCAACAACTGACGCAAGGTGCAGTTGTGGTCCATGCAGCCACGACCTCGACAAAACCCGGCTTGCTCTTTACGAATATGGCTTTCACGCGTGCCAGTCAGTCTGTGAAAGATGAAAGTAACAAACAATTTGGAGGCGATAGAGATCAGACTGATTCCTCCATGGTCGCCGCATTCCGATCGTGAGCCTCTTTTAAAATGGGACCATGACGTAGCAGCTCTAGTCGGTTGGGAGAGTATCCCGCTCTTACAGTCTCACTATTAACCCATAAAAATCATCCACAACAGCAGGTCCCCGAATTTGAAGAGGGTTGGAGGTAAATCGTCTCGTCCTGCGGCTTTAGCTGACTTAACCAGTGCGATCTCACCTTCAACCCATGTGCGAAGGGATGGAAGCAATGATACAGCCCACGAAGCAATGTGCTTGGTGGCCGGCGAGAAATCTAACAGTTCCGACCGATTAAGATGCCTTTCAATCTGCTTAGCCCAACGCTATATACGTTTCGGTAAGTTGTGGGTAGGTTGTCCACTCCCGGCACGTAAAGTTTCACTAACCCCAGGTCTTCTTCTGCTCGTTTCCCGTATCAGCCTAATTAACTTGCTTTGGTTACCAAAGGCAACGGCCATTGCTATCCCTGATGCACGACGAGACCATCAGGGTTTGAGGTCTCTCTTCAGGCTAGCAGGGAGTTTTATTGGGAACTCTGGGCGGGTTTCCTTGTGTTGGCTTTCTACCGGAACATGCCGGCAAGCAACCATAAGTTCCAGTGACTGCGAAGAGATCTAATGTCCATGTTGGCGATAAGACTTACCACACGAGGATTCCCCCACTGCTAGTAAGGACTTGTGTATGTGAGACCAGTGAGCCTCAACTGTCTCCAGTGACCGTTTACGCAGCTCACATGCCAGCGTACTTTGCTAGGCATTCAGAACAGCTGGTTTTGCCAGTTAGCTGTCAGTGCGCTCGAAACGTCGACTTGGGCGTCCGCCAACACGCATCCGCAGGTCAGCACGTACAAGTGCATAGTCGGTGTCCACACCTGTGCTCCAAATCCAGCGACAGTTCTGGAGGCAGCCTCTCCAACGGTAACTTATCGCAAAGTGATCGATTTGTGTCGATAGCTGGTTCCAGGCTGGTGGGTGCCGTCTCCCTCCTGCAGTGCTGTGTCGGAAATCAGTGCTCACAGGAAATAAACGAGCAACTTCACACAAATGTAATAACCGCTCACGATATCATTAGAGAAGCCTACTACATGGTAACCGCCTACGTGCTGTTCATCAGTGGATAATTTTTCGCCTCGATCTTTCGGATCCCTAGCCAGTACAACAATGTCCGAGCTTCTGCTGTGGCGAGGGAGATCGTTCAATTAGCGATAGAGCTTGTCCTTTACTGACTAATCGCTTGGGTTTGTGGGTGGATAGGCAGCGGTGACAAATAGACACGTGTTAGCCCCTCTCGACTTCGAAGCTTTGAACGAGCCAGCCAATCGGACCGCACGCAAACGGCAACTGATTGCAATCCAGTCAACTTGAGGAGCTTCAGCCAGGGACTCAGAGCAATACCAACACCAGCTAGGCCGGTGCTCGAAGATGCATCCTCACAGGTTCGGCGCAATGAGACATTGCTGGTGGCGTCATCTGAAGGGGATGAAAACTTGTGCCCTGAGCTCGAGTCTTGCAGGCGGGTCTACGATAAACAACAGATATCGATCGAACGGGTCTAAACGTTAAGGCTAGTGTTGCCTATTAACAAATTTGTAGCAATGTGCGTACATTAAGGCATGCCAATCGAAAGGATGATCGAGGGCTCCAACTAGACGTCGATAAAATTGTCTTGGCCGCTTTGTTGGATATGAGTTTGTCGCCATGACCGGAATGACCCTCCGCGTTCATATGTGAGTTGAAACTAAAGGTAAAAGTTCAGCAAAGCAAGGTAGCGGTTGGCCAAGAACTGAGGGTTGAAACCGGGGGATAATAGTGAAGCTGGAACGTGACCGTGAGAGAGAAACAGCGTACGAAGATGGAAAGGCTTGAGCAGCAGCATCTAAACCCTTATTCAGCCTGCTCGATGCAGCAGATAGGGCACTGTTGGTTATCTTCTGCGGTGATCAGAGCATCAAGAAAGTGTTTGAAGAGAACTTCATTGCAGTGCGTGGGCAGGATAATGTCAGGTAGCCAAGGCCTAGACGAAAGAACAATTAGCGTTCTCAACCAAAGCCCTTGGTTCAAAAACC
Organism: Dicrocoelium dendriticum; assembly: GCA_944474145.2. Taxonomy (NCBI): domain Eukaryota; kingdom Metazoa; phylum Platyhelminthes; class Trematoda; order Plagiorchiida; family Dicrocoeliidae; genus Dicrocoelium; species Dicrocoelium dendriticum. The sequence goes on from CALYDF020000218.1 coordinate 13,600, forward strand.
TGACCGTAATACAGCGGATTTCACGTTACGCTACAAGGCGCTCGTTATTAAGAATAAGGAGCCACCTCATTCCAAACCCAACCAGGAGGACCAGGATGCTGAGTTTGTCTGGCCTCTAAACATTGACCAATATGGTATGCGTGGCCATAAAGGTGCAAAATGGACACCACCCAGGAGAGCTCAATGGAACGCTGATGCACAGAAATCATCAAAATACGGTGAGGTCCAGCCTCCTTCCGATAATAACAAAGCTCTGCCATCATGTCGCTGACAAGCTGCACCAAAAACAACCAAGTGGGAGTGCCAGCAAACTGATGGCATACGACGACAAAGGTCTCAAATAAGAATATTCGCTAAACCATCTCTAATGTTATCCTGTAAAACCTAAACAATTAACAGCCACGCATGCGTGAGCAAGTTTTAATTTAAATATGATCAGTCCCTTGATGGGTTCGGTTTCTCTGTAACACAAGTAACATACATTATTATTAGTGCACCTAGTGGTGGGTAGTCATCGAGGATGTTCCTTCTCCACCGTTAGGTGCCGAAGTTCGGTCACGTTCACATGATAAGAGTACCGGACGGTATCGTTTGATACGTAATGGATAACCAGGTGAGCGACCTAAAACTCCCCACGCGTTGAGACGCTGACTGGTCGGACGCGACTGCTACCCAGTAAATTAAACGATACTCATTTACCAGCGCATTCACTAGTACGGCAGGTCCTGATCAGCAAACTGGGGAGGCGCGCAACCTCTTACACTGGTCCCGTAAACTGTTCGCTATGAACACATCCCGTTCTTCACTTCTTTTTGCATCGCCACACCTCCACTTCCGGTATTTTATGATGTTGTCAACTAGGTCACAGCCTATGGTGATTCGCTGAGGCTGGTGGTGGCTAGATCCTGACAGGCAGTCAACCCACTGCTGCTGTTGTTGCGCCATGGTCTCATGTCCTTGACGCATCCGCTGAGCGAACATTGCGTGGGGTTTCGTTACGCCCTTCTCCCTGTTAAGTTCCAGGACACCAAGCCACATGAGTAGGTGAACTGGTCGTGAAGCTGTACCAGCTGTCCTTCGGAGGTATATTTAAACAGAGGCTTTGGCTGAGGACCCGGGTCGTTCACCTGTCAGGTGTGGGTGCCCAGCCAGTAGCCTTACTAATCCTCCTTGGAGGTCAGGAAGTGGTCGAAGGTATTCTTCCCGGAAAACAGCGCCATAGGATAACCAGGTATTGGAGTTATAGGCTCACAGGTCCATTGGCGTAGGGCACCATGGCCGCGCCTTGTTTCTGACGGTGGGATGGCAGCTCTGGATGTTCATTTGTTGGCTAATACTCCTCAGCCAGCCACTGGTCAAACTAGGGAAAACAGCCAAAACCCACCTGCGTTTGGCCTCAGTCGCAGGTGTGTATCCTACTACGGTCGCAAATCACAATTGACTACACCTAGTACCTCAAAGGCTGCGTGTGACGGCTGTCCAGCAGATGATAACCTGTCACTGGAACCACATTCCCGAGCTGCATCTGCGCCCTACTGCGTTTTGGGTCACGTTATTTAGCCAAATGCTCCGGGCAGAGTACTTTGAGCATACCTCCGAAACAGACACTGCCTTGGGGGTCAGACTATTGAGCCAAAAGTCTTCAAACGCAGTACCTCAAGCGAACCTCAGAAGCAAGACCGCCACTTTGCGTGCGATTGCCCACCAATGCAATCGTATAGCTGCACGCAAAGCACGCAGCATCGGGTGCTGGAACGAGCGCACAATACTGGACTGGAACTCGAGTGAGCGCTCCTAGTGACGTACTGCACTGGTCACGATGGAACTAGCCCGCTACCACCGCGATATTGCGGCGCTCAGTGAAACGCGGCTCGCTAAGCAAGGTAAGTTGCATGAAGCAGGTGCTGGCTGCACATTCTACTAGGTAGGCGAAGCCACCTCAGCACCACATGAACATGTGGCCGAATTTACAGTATCCGATCGCCTCCAAGGCCAGCTCATGGTGAATCAGTTGGCATCAGCTTGTGACGGATGACTATACGCTTATGACTCGAAAGGTGTAAGATTTTTAATTTTGTAAACAAGTACCGTCCGACCATTTGTTATTCTGATGACACGCGTGATCATTTCTACCCTCAGCTATTCAAGGTGCCACGGTCTGTGCCGAGGAGCGACCGACTATTTCTTCTGGGTGATTTCAACGGGCGCCTTGGGCGTGATTCATCGGTGTGGACAGAAGTGATTGGACCGCACGGCGTTTGTTCAGCGAACGCGAAGGGTGACGGGATGCTCTCACTGTGGGCCACTCACAGCCCGACGATCACGTACACTCGGTTGGCACTGAGAGCAAGTGATACAGCCATTGGACGCACCCATGGCGGGTTCACGCACACCTGCTCGATTAGGTCATTGTACATTAGCGTAATATGCGTGAAGTGCGCGTGACACGTGTACTGCGTCGAGCTAAGTGTGGCACTACTCACAAGTTGGTGCGGACCAAACTGTGCATGCTTTGTTTGGCTATGCATTGCACTATCGCCGTGCCTGGGCGTAAATTTAACATTCCCACCCTTGGCACGGTGGCTAAAAGTATTGCGCTGGAGAAGCTGTCTACACGCCTGTGTGACTTGGACTGAATAGCCACAGTAGACGACCTGTGGCACCACATTTGCGACTGGGTGACCGCTGCTGCCGAGGGGACCACCTGAAGCGCAAAATGTAAGTAGCCGGATTGGTGTGATGAGAACAATGGGACGACGGGCGCACCGGTGTTTGAGCAGGATGTTGCATTTACTGCTTATGTGACAGACGCCAGTGACGGGAAAGAATAGTCAGTTTTGCAATCTGCGGCGGTGACTGATACAAGGGCTCCATTGCATTAAAAAATGCATCGTGGACGGAGAGAGCGAGGCAGATGAATGTTACACAGAACGCCGCCAACGCAAGGATTTCTCCGACCCCTTGAAGGCTGTGTATGGGCAGAGGTTGGAGCCGCTGAGGTCGCTGATCGATAGTAACTCAGGCGCTACTCGCGCACACACATAGTTACACCCGCCAAAACAAGTAATTTTATCCAATGGGACTGGTCGACCCATACTCAAACGCTTGGTCCTTTCTCCGGGAAATGAAAATCCCACACACTGGTCCAAATGGAGCTCTTTCCGCCATTCTGGAGGCGCTAACTTCACATGGTCTAAACAAATGGGTTTAGCTCGCCTTGTACTCAGGGAGAACAATTTACTCACCTGGAATAATATATTTACGTGGATCCCTTGCTCCACAACCGAAGACAAACAACTCTGACGTGATTACCTTCCCTGCCTCAAACCTTCCTATTCGCCAGTCATCTGGAGCTATTCTGATGTCATTTCACGGACAGCCTTACGCACGTATACGTGGCTTTTCCGTTGGCCTTCCATGGAACTTTTACTTGGCTATGGAAACAGTTACACTTACTTACATTTGAATGCATCCCGAATCCACTTTGCGGAGAATGGCGTTTTTACCTATTAAGGACATATCCGGCCACAAGAAACAAATTCACTCACCGACCCCATGACAATCCAGCGTGGATAGCTGGACACGGTTTGCGAGCCGAACAATAATGTAATAGAAAAACCGGCCTCTATTAACAATGTGTTTACTCACCTGCATCATTATCATTTGACTCTTCGAATCTTGCATCATTGACCGGCTTCAACGCTTCTGCCGTATCAGTACTATGCCATTCGGCCAATCAACGAAGAATTTTGGCTGTCAACCGACTGCGAATAGTAGAGTACAATATCGGTCTATACGATGCATAGCCGACTTGCACTACTGTTCAACGGAAGCTACGGCAGTGTTCCAGGACGTGGTGAGTTTTCGCCTAGCAAGCGTTCTCCCTATGAAAGGCCACAAATATCCGCTTACCAACACTGCAACGTGGCGGATGTGACTGGCCACAAAATAAAGTCACAGCTAGGCATTTCACACTGACGCAGTCCTTAGACTTCTACATCCAACCTGTGCAACTAATTCTACTATGAAGAATGCTTTGCTGGAGCACAGATCATCCCTATCTCGTAATGATTGTTGGTTGCAACAAAACCTTATTTAGGCTCCTGTGCTCACGGATCACTACCTGGCGAAATTACCCCCAACTTGTGTTTTGACAGATATTTGCGCGCCACAGCGCTATAATCTCCCTTGGTCTAACTATTACCTGACAATATGCTCACTCAATTGGACTACATCTTTTCTTTTATACCTTACATTAAAACGAAACCTTTTAACATTCCAAAGAAGCTATGCTTTTATGCATATTTGATCACGCCTTAACAGGTTTGTCTCGTTTTACCGAGAATATACCATTTACTTATATAACGCATGTCTGGCTAGAACACTGACCGTCCCTTGAACAACCGTTCAGAAATCTACTGGCCTACTTTGAACGGCGTGGAGCAGCGCGATGGGAAGGCCAGTCTGGTAGAAGCGCCAACGCTGGATGTAAGGCAGTGAACACTTGCTAAGCTGCGAAAGGTCAAGTGTGCCGCTGCCGATGGGATCGCGCCTAAAGTATGGAAACTCCTTGGAACCTCGTTGTTGTTTGCTCAGTAACACATGGTGCAAAGCGTAAGGATTAAGGAGGAGGTTCCTCCTGAACTGAAGGATGCCCTTGTGCTTCCCCTGTAGTAGGGCAAACGGAGCAGGCAACGCTGCACCAAATACCATGGTATCAACTTGTTGAGTTGTGCGGGTAGGATGACTGCCCCAATCCTGCTCAACCGCCTCATCAGCTAGGTTGTGTAACCAAACGTGGCGAAGAGCAATGTGGATTTCTTTCGTGCTGCAACACAATCGAAATAGTGTTTGCGGCTCTTCAGTTGCAAGAAAAGTGTAGAGAACGACACCAGCCTCGTTTGTGTTGATTTCACCAAGGCAATTGGTGCGGTGACCTGCGAGATGTTGTGGCTGGTATTAGGTCAGTTTGGTTGCCCCCGTAAGTATGTATGTTTATTCGAATGTTTGTATTGTGGTATGCGAGCGACAGGGCAACTAAGTGGAGAGACGTCGGACGACTTTGCGGTGGGTTGCGGAGCATGGGCGGTTTGGGTGTGTGAACCCTAGTCTGTGAGACAACTATCCGTAGGTTGTTTTTCAATGACGAATGTGCGTTGTTTGCGCATAGCGCGAAGAAGTTGCGTCACAAGACTAGTGCACTGGCTTTGACAGCGGCCAACTACGAGCTCACCAACAACACAAGTAAAACTGTTTGTCTCTGTCTGCCTTCACCGCAGGTGCGCTCTTTAATATTTCCTCAAAACATTAATGATGCTGAAGTATTAGAAACCAACTCGCGCTTCCGCTACCTTTGGAGTGTGATGTTGACTGATCAGCGGCTACACAGTGAGCTCCGTATCCGCGTTTCGAAGTCAGCGGAAGCATTTGTGAAGAGTTAGTAGGATGGGTTGAACAAGCCTCAGCTTACTATGGCATGAAGCTGATGGTTTACAAATCCTGGGTACTGTCCAATTTTATACAGCAGTAATAGGTAGACGAGGTACCGGCCGGCTGTGCGATATCTCGAGCGGTTCCATCAACAGTTTGCGACGGATCCTGTGCATTGGTTATTGCGACAGATCTTTGGACGCGGAAGCGTGAAGTCTAGGTATAATGTGTGCAGTGGGCTGTATACTTTTGCAGAGACGCCTTAGCTGGCTCTGTCCTGTTTGGCGCATGTATTCGGCGCGGATTCCGCAGCAGGTATTATATTGTCAAATGTGTTTGGGGAAGCGGCAAGTGGAGAAACCGAAGGCACGTTAGCAAGACATGATCAAAGTGAGCTTCTCACGTTCTACCCTGATTGCAGGTCATGGAAATCGAAAGCGGTTCCCTGGCGTGCCACTATATATATGTATGTACATGGATGTATCACGACCGTATTATCGAGGTCTCTATGCCAGGGGAGTCCAACCTTTTCGTAGTCACAGATTTGAGGTAAAAATGCCGGACCATATTCAGGCGGACATTAAGATAACAAGCACAAATACACCAGTCATAGTATTTTATTGCAAAATGTTAGTGTGTAAGTTGCAACAGCTGACGAGATCTTATTTTTCGAGTTAGTTGAAACGCTTATTATAGCGGAATTATATTGAGAGTTCCCAGTTAGTTAAACATAAACAATACGTAATTGATGTCCCAGCAGTTGACACCAGCAAAAATGTGCTCGAAACATCCTTAAATTTTTATAACCTATATAATATCTTTTGTACGAAAATGTCCGAGCTTTAACTTTTATTGTATGATGATGCCGCGGGCTAGATGAAGTGTTAACGCGGGCCTCGTTTTATACCTGGGCCGGACGTTGAGCAGCCCTGCTGTAAACCTTCAACGAAAACCGGGCGTGTACATATCTAACTTTCAGCTCCGTGGGCGGTCAAACGTGATTCTATCGTACACGCCACTGTAAGCAGAACTAGACTGGTGAATCGGGCATCCCGAAGGACATCCTACACTCTTTGACTATGAGAAGCCTTTTAAATAGTTTATTTCACCTATATAAGAGCAAAATGCTAGATTCAAACTTATGTGCACCATGTAGTCGAAACGATGTAATGATTTAACCGACAAACAACGGCGAAGAAGAAAAGCTAAAACTGTGCTACTAATGTACGCCGCCTGCGTTGCTTGGGATGACGACGAAACTACAGCAGAAGTACTAATTGGTGCAAATTGCCCAGTGCTCAGAAATTTTAACTGATCCCCTAGGTTACGGTTAATTTCAGTTAGTTGGGCAGCGTCAACCAATAAATGATGCAATTTCACATGACTGCACGTATCACTCTAATGGGCTTTAGGCAGCTTACGATGTGCAAGACATCTGTACAGCCAGTGGGGGCTAGGAGCATTAGTGTTACGCTAATATGTAGTACCGAGACATTGCTGCAGTGCAACCACCACCAGTCCAACTTGGGCTGAGAACGCTGCGAGGGCCGCACGGTCCTCTACACAAACAGGAAGCACCCACCCGGATTAAACATCAGGATTATGATCCTTAAGGCCATAGTACTGCGTACACGGGGCTATACGTATTGTTTTGTCGATATTATGAATGCTCCGGAAGCGCTTAATGTGCATTTTATTTCAAAGTCTTAGTGTGAGAACTACCATAGAGACGTAAGCATGTGCGACGACAGTCTAGCTTCCTGGCTCGACTTTTGCATGCTGACGAGCAAAATATACTCTCAAATGAGTGATGTCTCTAAGAGGTTTGGAATTATCAATTTCTCAAAGCATACACCAAAGTTTTAACTCTTGTGAAATAATAAGCTTCCTATCTAGTGTTATTTTCCAGGAGGTTCCCTTTATCACTGAATAAACGACGTACCCACGTGTTAAGCAATAAAGTTAAACGTGCGGTGGCGGCCACCTGTCTGAATAGAGCACCTGCCTATGGTGACCAGGCAAAATGACCCCAACAATTTTCCTATATTGTTGGCCTTAGCCTGTGTATCGCGTCCACCTAGTTAACGCAACCGCGACTAAGTTTTCGTGATCCCCACGTACGATAGCACACGTAAAAGACGATTACCACGCAACGGTTTCAGCTACGTGTGGAGTGGGTTGAACGCACCGTCTGCGCACACACAAGTGTTTCAAAACTTAGGTCACCGAGACAGTCGGCGATGCCAGTGTAGCCACGTGCGCTTTATTCATAATGAAGTCCAAACATGGTTGTTGGGCAGAATAGTGGTAGAGGTGGGGTCACCGACTAGGCGACTGGATGTGTAGTGGTGAGTGAACGACAGTGGACTGCAGTAGACATGTGGAGAAATGAACACAATAACAATTGCAGCGCCCCTTGTACGCCACCGGTCCTTACTGAGCGCCGGATAAGTTTTGAAGCCAGTTTTCGGTCTCAGAACAAGTTATACGTTTGTTTGCAGTGGACTGGAAATGCGGCTCTCCGTCCCGTCTCCCCCGAAGGCGGGCCGTTTACCAACCCTTCTATCCCAATGCGACGTCACTACTGTCCAAATAGACCACAAAATGGACCGACAATATGATTCCCTTGAACAGGCGTCCGTCATGACTAGAGTCATGCATAGGGACATTCGTCATAGAAGAAGACGTTGAGGATGTTTGACTAGTCGCCATAGCAGGTTGGACTGTTAGACCTGTCGTCGCATGTAGCTGGTCGTCCTATGGATCTGGTTCGTCTACAAAAGTACACGTTATTGGTAAATCCCGAATCTGATAGGGAAACTGTGCACCGTTGTCCAACCAACCGAGTATTATCCCGCATAATTATCAGAATCTAAATTAGTACGCACAGCATTCCGCGTCCATTTCAAGCAGCACAGCTGTTTGCAAGACAAATTGACTAATTGCGAAATCGCATAGCTAAAGACATTAACGTTGAAGAAAGGGTATCAGTGATTCGATATTCAAGAAGGAAAATGTCGCGAATATTGGCAGTACACTTGGCGTAGAAGAACACAAATCACATTAAAAAGAAAGCCGAGCTTTTAGACGATTGTGAAAACAACGCATCGAAATATACTACAAGGAACAGTAGAAAATCCCAAGAAATAAACGCACTTTGTTAGATTTGTTGCCAGTGTGTATTAGTTAGAAGCATCTCAATATCTGGAGCAATTATTCAAGTATGAGCTTTTCATGTTTTGAAAGAATTTAATAACAAATTTAAGGGATAGACGGTCGCCTGCCTGCTTTCATCAACAGGCACAATGTCGTTCTTGGTATGCAATCTGGCGAAAGCGGTGACGCCGGTAGCTGTGCTGCAGCAGATGAGTTAACAAAATTACCGGAAATACGTTCTGGTTGTGCAGCTCAAGACATTTATAATTAGGAGGAAACTGGGTGTTCATTCCAACTAAGGGAGTAAAAGCCCTTTTCGTCAGACGATACAAATGCGCAGGTGGAAAATGGAGCAAGGAGCGAATCACACTTATGCTGTGTTCTCATATGCTGAAGAAGTGAGAATCGGCCTTAGTGCTTAGGAAATAAACGAACCCTAGAATATTTAAGAACAGCAACGTGAACAAGCTAAGGGTAATTTACAAGGATAACAAAAAGGCGTGAATGACTGCAGTGATCTTTGAAAATTGCTTAAAGGCTTCAACAAAATGATGCAACAAAAAAGCGTAACATCGTTTTGTTCCTTGACAAAGCCACTTGCCATCCCGGAGTTCAGCTAAAGAACGTCAACCTACAGTTCCGACCACCTAACACTACTGCGCTAGTTGAACCCTCCATCAGGTTTAAGCGAAGCGTTTAGATTAGCGTTTAGGAAAAGACAGTTTCTACATATTAGTACCACCATGGAACCACAAAAAGATAGGTCAGGCGCTGAACTCCTGCAAAGAATAAATTTACTAAACTTCATGTGCTAGGTCCCTGCCGCGTAGAATGTGGTGCAGAACAAACCAATCTCGAAGTGATTTGTCGAGCTGGGTTTTCCGGTCCTGCAGACATCGATTCTGAGACAGAACTACAAACTGGACGCGATGCAGACCAACAAATTGTACCTCTTGCAACCTCTAATATCTTGGATAATCTTTCAGCAAGGTGGTTTGGATGTCAACTTTGTAACACAACGGAAATAAACTGGGACCATCCTGGCACTTCCACCTCTGCAACGGAGGATGTGATTAGTGAGGCAGAGGACCAGCAGGAACAAGCTTCTACGGATCTTTGGACAGTGTATACATTTACAGACGCACGGCGTGCTGTTGATATTTTGCTGTCCTACGCAATAAGTAGAGGACTCACTGACATGCTCGAAGTTATCGTGAACCAGAAGGAACAAGTAAATCCATCTTCGTTTCAATTGCAAAACAACAGACATCTACTTGATGGTTTTCAGCTGGTGGAACATATTACTGGCAATAGAAGTGTTTGTACGAGTTACGTAAACCGTGTGGAATACGCGGATTTGCAGGTTAATTTTTATACTGCCTACTCCTAAACGGTAACGTTTTACCTTTCTAGTTCTGCTATATCCCAATGTATACCGTAGTACCGTTTTTGTTTCAATTCGAAGAATAAAATTAAGTGTGACGTTTTGTGTACAGATGTAGGTTGCATTTGATAGCCAAGTAAACGTGTGCATTTGATGGTGCGTTTTGTCCTCTTGCACGAACTTCGCAATGGCGACCACAAGTCCAAGGCGATCACCTATTTTGGGTACATTGTATGTCCGTCTTAGACAGGTTTGACTGCAATTCTTCATATTCATCTGAGCCATGAGAGTATGGTACTAAAAATTGGCAAACGGTTCATTGGCACGCGACTGCTTCCAGCTGTTCGGCGTTCATTCCAATGCCTTACGCACAAGTACACCTCACTGTCTTCTAGGAAAACAGGGACTTCCTCCGCTGCTTGATAACCCATTCATCCCTAGGTTTCATCACTCAAAATATAGGTAAATCATGCGGTAGATGTGGGTAGTTTGGCTAGGATGCATTCCGTTCTTAGCCACCCTAGACCTGAAGTCTTGCATGAGCTGTGGGAGGGCCAAAATGTATGATGAGGTGACCTAACCTTTGGGCATGATATTACTTACTGAAACATCATGGTATTTGTAAAGCATTGCGTAAAATTCCCGTGTGTGCTCTGTACTCATCCAATGCTACCAACTGTAGTTAGTCGGCGTGCAAATAAAATTCATGTTGAAAATTTTTCAGCTTCTCCTTGGATCCTGGTCTCCCGATTTTATGTCCCCAAGATAAGGCATTTTTGTGCCTAATTTCTATCCAGGATTTAAGCCTAAACGTAGTGCGTATTACGCGGCATCACATCTCTAAGCATTTCGGAGAGCTATAACTACTGTGCGCAGTGCTGCGATCTGTCAATGAAGAAGCAAATATACTTTTGTCGACAGGTACTCTCAGGAATGAACACTGAGCCATCGGTATCTTTCCAGGTGTGCCCTTTGGCGAGCGTGATTAGGTTAACATTAACTTAGTGGGATACCGGAAGGAAACTATAAACAGAACCATACTGGTTCACGGACTCCTAAATCTAAGGCATATGATGAGCATGAAATAATAACCCATGATAAGGAATGGCGGTGTGACATTTGTGTAACACAGCTCGGATTATGTTTTAGCGAAATCCGTGTCACGACTGCGTACCTCACCTACCTACAAATGGTGTGGCCCCAGAGTGTTTTAGGATGTCCTACAGTTAACACTTTTGGTAGAACGGCTGCTTAAAAGCTTCCATTGTTACGTTACAGCTACCACCTGAGCTTTGGCTGAAGAGCCAACAATATGCCTCCTAGAAATGATGTGTCACTAAGCGAACCAAGCGCGATGGGATCTATGCAAAGAAGTTGCCCCAGTGGTGTGTCTAATGATTCGGCAAAAATTGTAAGAAAGGATATTGACCAGACACACTACACTGTGGGTATAAGGTTAGACACGACACTAACTACGCGGACCATAAACAAGACGTTAAACACTTCTCCAAATACTCATCGAAAAGCGAATACTCGCCGGCCACTCCCTGGTCAAGGAAACTTTACTTATTTGTTGCACAAGGTTTAAACATTGATTAAATCTGTGAAACTTTCATATATGTCACTAACGCCCAAGGGCTTTAAATTAAACTTGTCAAACTTCAGATATGTCAGGTAGTGAATGCTTGTGTCCTACTTTCTATACCCTAAAATTGTTCACGTCTAGTGGTAACCGTTGTTGAGGTTTAGATTGCCGGAATCTCTCTCATCAGTGGCGGCTGCTTTAGTAGATGAGGTAGGGTCTTACCCTGCAACCACATCGACTTGTAATGTGCAGTAGTTGATAAGAAGGAGACATGTTACCGTGTCAGTCGGTTGACGTCTCCGACTATGACGCATGGACGTATGCCTCGTAGCTGGCACATACCGCCCCCAAACGTCCACACCAATAAAGACATCCCGCTTGCTGCGTCCCATGAACGCAGTAACACGCACTCGGCACACCATATCCTCCTCTCCGGGGATCTCAAGCTAACCAACTAGAGGTATCGATATCACCCATTGAATTGTTCAAAGCAGGCCAATGAACTTAGGCGAATATTTTCTTGTGCAATCATGTCAACAAGCCTACTAGATTTGGGACACCAAACAAACCATCCATATTGGACCATGTGCTCACGCATGACGAGCCCATGGTTGTAAAGTTCTTGATGGATAGTCCGTTAAGTACTAGTGACCGTTTAGTAATAACGTCCAACTATATGCTGTGCACAATATCCGGCTAAAAACTCGGAACTAACTCATAAAAGCACACGCCACCACGTCTTGAAATAATCCATAGGCGCTTCTAAATTCTTCAACAACAGTCTCTTGAAAATCATTAGACAGTGTTTCATGAAATTTCGCAAAATCGTCAGCCGAACATCAGGGATCAAGCTCTATTGTTTCCCAAATATTCCTTCTATTCTAAGGAGAGGAACAAGAAAAGGCTTGGCGATAAGTGAGGCAGCATAGCGTATATAAAAGGCTAACGCCGACTCAGAATATTTGGCCCATTTCCTTACCCATAGCATCCATTTCGCTACACCTGTTCGTGTGGGCAAAAAGGGATCAACAAAATTTAGTCTAAACCATTCCAAACGAACAACAAATAGCTGTATAAACATGTCAACAAGCTGCGTAAATTGCGGCATGGCTTCTTTCTACTTCCCGGAAGGCGGTAGATTACAATGCCCCGGAATAGCAGCTGATGCATAGCGGCCACAACGCCCCGTTTTCCTACCTAACAGCCTCTACCTGTAACATTATGTCATGAATATTACCGATTTTATTGTTCACGTATGTAATTTTCAACGCACCACTTGTGCTAATAAAGGTACTCTCACTGCGTAATCAAAGCCCACCGGGAGCCAACCATATCCTCTTAAAAGCCCCAAGGCTGCGGCCAACAAGCTAACTGAACTACTGTCACAGTTCTAGCAACGGTGAATTGACGAGCCACATGTCCACACTATGTGGATGCGTGGCACTATCACTCTAAATTTTAAAGGCCGTAGCATTGCTGACCCTGTAAAATATCGCCCAGTAACCCACCTCATTGTGCCCCTAAAGTTGTTGAAAGCGTTCGTCCCTGACGCTCTAGTGGACTACCTGGAACTTTTCAATTTCTTGGCACCGGTGCAGCATGGCTTCCAACAACACTCGTCATGCACCACTATCCTACTGATTGCACGAGGCATTTGGAAGGAAGTTACTGGTGACGGGATTGGAGTTGCTGTTCTCTATTTGGACTTCTCCAAAGCTTTCCTACGTCACCAGCTACTGAGCTACGGAATCAGAAATCCTGTGCCTGGCTGGATTGACAACCAACTTCACCAAAGTATGCTTAAGTTCGCGTTAGGGGATCCCTCTCTAACCCGACCTAGGTAGAATGTTATGTCCTAAAAGGCTCGGTGCTGCTAACGCGCTTATTACTTGTTTAGTAACGACTTAGCAAGGGTTATTTATCCAACGTTCCCGCTTTTCAGCCATTGATGTCAACATATGTTGGGAGATTGCTAACACTGAAGAGCATGATCTAGTCCAACATGACCTAGGTTAAATTTATGAATGGCCAAAGAGGAAGCTGGTTTAGTTAATGATAGCTAAGTGCGTGCTGATCCAGGTGCGACACCAGGCGGTTAGCACTTACAAGTTTAGAGACCACACCTTGCAGAAGGTCTCTCAAGCGTGTGATCTGGGTATACTGTTTCAAGTAGCTCAAAGGTGCACAACTTGAGCAGAAAAGTTGACGAGCACCGGCAAGCAAAACTTTGGTCTGTTATGCAGAGAGCTTTGTTGGTTCAAACCCTCAAGCTTACTACAAATGCTTAACGTCTACAGGCAACTGCGCGCGGAATGTGCTAGCCAGGCCTACCAGACTTGGCAAAAACAGGATCGCGTTGCTACCGAGACCCTTTAACTACGACAACCGAGAACGTCAGAAGCCTCTTTCATCTGATCTAGCAGCTTATACTGAAAGCTCTGTAAATACACGTCCGTCAATACCGGCTTTTGCGTGGGGATCTCCTTATGGTTTACCAGCTGTTGTGGAACCCAAATCATTTTTTCCATCCGCTGCTGGAATTGCACCAAAGCATTATTCTAAGCTGGCATCCACTGTAACCAAAATACCGTATGGCCTTCTTTAATGTCAAAGTAAGTTGTTCCCTCTGCGCCTGCTAATCTTAGCACGCCTACTCTAATTATGTCATCGCTGCTCCCAATTTGGTGATATTTAAAAACTTGAAAGTGCGTTGTCTCATTCACATTTCCTTTTTTGATTTGTTGGCCAGAGGCTACCAGGAGCTACTAAACGGTGCCATGCCAACCTCCAAAAGAGGCTTTATGAATTTATAGTTTTACTAGGCGAACATCGCTATTTTACCTAAGTCTAGGGTGTTTCCACCAAAAAGCCTCTCACGTTATTATGCAACTTAATTTTCGTAATAACCCATCCAACAGGACATATTAAGCATTAACGTTTACCCGTAATACGCAATTGTTCCAATGTTCCACTATTACCCTGGTTGTGTATCAATTTTACAATGCGGTACGTGTGTGCTTGTGACAGCTGCAATTTCCACCAGGCGCATAAAGCACATTGCGGAATTTCACTTGAATTCTTTAAAGTACAGTCAGTCACCGGTTAAACACTCGTGGTCTGCCTAACGTGCTGACAGATGGTAAAATGTGAGGTTTCGCGGCGGGTAGCAACTAGTTTACACTTGCATTTATATATCATTTATTGGCCTTCCTACCAACAATTCCTAAGTGCACACTAAGCCGACACGTATCCAAAAGTCGCTCGCGTCCAGCTGTTATCTTCTATCGTTTCGCAACTGTTGAAATGTCTTATCGCGTTTATAGCGCTTACACCCGTATTCTTCGCCCAACGATAGTAAAACACTGACTTTTTTGTGATCTACCGCATCAGCAGAGTATATGTTATTTGTTTTGAAGGTAAGCACAGGGCGTACATTTTAACGCCATACACGCATAATTATCCCTTAAATTTTAACATCGTCGCTACAGTCCTAACGAGGAATACTAGAACTTAAGTCACTGCAGCAACTTATAGCTCGCGGGCTCGTTTCCATTAAATTTTGAACACTTAGACTAATGTGTCAGAAATGCCTAATGCCAATTAATCACACATTGTAATTATTTCAACTCCAATGACTTTGTTCTCATCCGCAGTTCAGTATCGCCGCGGTATTTTATTCTAAAACAGTTACATTTGCCTCATTGTTCAGTCACTGCTTACACGTTACTATGTGTATTATTATATAGTACGCGGCACTAACTTAGAGCTGTTTAACTTGCCAAACTTGAGATTAGCCCGCGCTCACACTAGTAACACCTAAGCATCTGGAACTCAACGTATCCAATGTTTGATGCAATGGGCCTCAAAAGCTCACTTCACTTATCCATCCGTTATAATTTACAGCTTCAGCATTTCTGATCTATCTGCAGCTGCTTACTTCTTTCGGTTCTCAAATACAACTAATCAGGAATAAGTTCATAATTCCATCTAGGAGTTCGTTACCTATTTAATACTATCGGATCTCTAAACAGAAAGACATAATCTTTCAGGCAGCCGTGACATATTTATCTAAGCTGAAAATCCATGGCACTTCACCCATCTGTACCTTCTCTGCCTTTGTCTATTTACAGGCCGACAAGCGCCAACGCTACAGGTGCGTTCACACATTTACCTCACAAGCTTTTTGCATCGTAGTTTTACACTAAACGGGATATCACGTAGCTTCACACGTCCAAAATCAAAAGGTCTATAGTTAGCTACATATAATGAGTATTTAAGCGCATTTTAAATAAAAACACTGCACCGAAAGTGTTTTACCCATCGAGATTTTTGTCACGTGAATAATATTTTTGTTGTTTCTTTGCAAGTAAGCAGATAACACGGGATGGTTATATCTCGCACTACCAGTCTTCTCATTGTTCTTTTTAGAATTTATATAAATTCGGTCGGTTCAGTGGTTTCGGATAAGCATGTTCCCAAGTGCTGCAAGCAATGTTCCAAGATCAAATATTTACGTCTTAGAGGTTGCGCGTGAAATGCCTATGTTTTGGCTTTTGGGTGAAGCGTTGCACTACTCCTTGTCTTTTATCCTCAAGGCAAGCAAAGCAACTGCGAACTTGCAACTCACACCAACAACGTCACTGGCCATGCAGCGGCAACAGCTTACTTGACGCACAGGCCTGAAAACGTTGACCGCGTGCCCAATTGATACTGGGGCTTAAGTAAGTTTGGTTCTTCATGCAACTAGTGAGGCGGTTCAGCCGGCTACTCTTAGCCTTCGTGCCTTCAATGACACACGCATCCTTACTTACGGCCGGCGCTCTACAGTCCTTAGCAATT